>VZSR01000318.1:1119172-1278644 GCA_013398615.1 Brachypodius melanocephalos | reverse complement strand
GTACAGGCTACATTGACCTGGACCCAAATGACTACAGCAGCTTTGCCTCTGTTCACAGAGTCACCTTCAGCAAAGCCATTATCTCCCAAAGCAATATTGCTCTGAGAGGAGAGCACAGGAGTCTCTCATGTTTTATGGAGCAGCCAGCTCCAAGCTTGAAGTACTGAAATGCTATCTTTTATCACCAGAGAACTTGAGGGAGATGCGTCTTCCAAAATCCCTCTGTGTTCCACAAAAAAGTGCTTACAAACAAATTAAACCCAGGCAGACTTTGCAGGTAAGGGCCCACTGAGAGACAGATGCTTGTCTCCTCCCTACCCTAAGGACTAATTGTTTATCAGGTATAAAACATTTGCCCTGTTATGAAGATCTTCATAACACAATAAAAAACAATGCCTTTGTTTCCAACTTAGTAATCTAGTATTTTAATAAGTTTTCCAGCACAGAACAAATTAGTGAGATGGTAGCAGTTCCCAGCCCTCCCATTCTGCTAACTGTTCCCCAGGAATACCACTGGAGAGCTGAAACAATATTTAAACTTGCTTCCACACTTTTTAATAGCTTTTTTAATATTTGTGACAAAACAGATACTAAGCAGAGTGAAACGTCTCGTTCTCCTGACTTAACTGCAGCTTCCTGAATGGCTTACAGTACTTCCTTGTAAATGCAGCTGTGGTGTTGCATTATTAATCTATTGTATGAGCATTGTAAAACAAAAGTATTCCAGTATAAAAAGAAAATAGCTTAAGGATAAATAAATTTATAATTAGTCAACAGAGATCAATAATCACCTCTGCACTGAAAAAAAAAACAAACCAGTGGTTTTTTTTCCCTAAAGCCTGTTATGACCAGATACACAAAACCATTTTTCTATACTTGTTAAAACCAGCTCCTTGCAGACTATGCAGTAAATGTCAGAACAAAAAAGACTATTTGAGACCAAAATGTCCCCAGCCCATTAATCAGGTTCCAGTTCTAATACAAAGCAAAGCCTATCTTTTGCAATTCACTAAACACTTTCCTAGTAATATTAATCTAAAAAGACTGCAAAATCTACCTCTCTTACTCCACTTCCTTCCTTCCCCATATACTAAAACATCAAAATTAGTATAAAAAGAAAGTTGTATTTTTACAATGCTTAAAGGGGATTGCATCAGACATTTTTAGCAGGACTGATTCTTGTCACCTGACAGATGATCTCAATGGGAGCTGCAAAAGCCTAAGTGATTTTCATCTAATTTGGTTTTAAAAAGGTGTCACCATGTATCTTCTGAACACTGAAGTGTGATTTACATCTTTTCATTACAATGCAATAAACTGCTGTGACCTGAGTGTGTGTGTAGCCATTATTCTCCAAAATCCAGCTAGCACTCCAAGTGTAGCTAGTTCCATGCGTTCCACCTACCACGCACTGGTGACCACCTAATCTGATGGAGTTTGGTGCAGTGGTTTTGCTGTTGTTGTTGTTGTTTTGAAATTTTTTTTCCTATGTGGGGAAGAATATGTTTCACCTCAACTGGCAAAAAAATTAGATTTCATTTAAACTACAAAATGACAGATTTAATTACAGTAATTATTTGCTTTAATGTTTTTTCTTTCCTCTATACAGCTACTCCAAACTTTGTTAATCTCTGACTGTTCTGTTCAAACCATATCTAATCTTTCTTTTTTGAGAGACATTTTGTATTCCTGAAGAGCTTTAAAGAATAGTATTTAATAAAATTATCTTCATTTTGTTAGACAAGAGCGAGACTACTTCCTAACAAAAATAGCAGTGAACAAAAGGGAAGAAATTTGCTCTGTTGAAGGTAGATTTAGTATTTCTAGTATTGTCTTCTGGGGAAAAAACACAGAACATCCTACACTGAATTAGAGCCCCTAAAGAAGCCCTGAGGAAAAACAAAGCAAAATAAACAAACTGTGGACATATAAGTAAGACAAGAGTTACCTTTTTCACTCTTTCTACTCCCAAGATGATACTAAGGCTGGGATGATAACTGCTAAGCAAACTACTGTCCACTGAATTCACAGCCAAACCAATCCCAGCCTTTCTTGTGTTCCTCCCAACCCCCCTGAGTTACTTTTACAAATGAATTAAAAGACACTTGTTAAGAAAATCTAGAATTCATTGGATACTGAATCAACTACTAACCATGTGGCAGCCAGCAATACCTTCCTTGTATTATCAATTCAGTGTTCCCACTGTAAGACAGATATTAATGCAACAAATACATTTTAGATGCACATTTAACTGAGTGCACCATCAGTTCTGAATTGAGTCCATAAATGGCTTACTTTCCAGCATAATTCACATTACAAATAAGATCCACTGACCTTTAAGAGGAAGCAGGAAAAAAAGAGCAAACCAAAGTCTGATTTAACTACAACTTTCTGAGCTCAAGTTGAAGCATTTTCAATTATCTTTTATCAAATACTCAGTGAAACAAAGGAGATTAAATTAAGTGCACTTGAACTGAATCATTTTCTGCAGAATCAAGCAGTCTCAAATTGCTTTGCAACTTGATAAAGAGTAGAAAATCCTGCATGTAAGTGGAAAGCAAGTACAAATGTATTATACATTATATTTGTATGACACAAAGGCTTTTCTAAAATTAATATTATCTTAGCATTAAGAGCATAAAGATACTAATGTTTACTAAGTAGGATTTATCACATGAGAAACAATATCCTTTGTGCTTAATTTCTTGAATGTGTATTAACAAAGTCCAAAACTGCTGCTGGGAATTCCCCAAAGCACCAAAGAAACCATGCCTTATCCAGACACAAGCAAGTCAGAAAGCTTTAACTCCAGTTTCTCAAGTTTTATCACTGTCAATCATGTTGTCACAGAACAACTTCCACATTTCTTCTCCTTCAGAGTAACAATAACCTCAAAACTGCTGGATCAATTGCAATGTGATCCATAAAGGAGGAATGTCGGTCTAAAAAATCTATCCCCCTGTTCCCCTAGATGCACATAATGTTATAGTTTTCAACCTTCCTCATGTTAGTTCACTGTAGCATGTCCCAATTAAACCTTAAAAGTTAAATAAACACATTAATTTTTAGTAACATTAATTTTTGGCTCTTGCATTCTTACTATTGTCTACCTGGGGTACCATCAGATGTGCATCATCTCAAGACCCCTGCCCTGATGTTATCTGGTACAGATCTAATCTTATTGAAAGCCTGTGGAGAAAATCTCAAAATCAAGAGACCTAGCTGCACAAAGGCAGTTAGCACAATTTTAAGGCCACTGAGTTCAAACTCAAACCTATTCAATGGTTGTGTTCTGTGGGACACATTAAAGAAACACAGTACATGGATATCCAGTCTTTTTTCAGTATCTAAAGATCTTGAAACTCATATTCCTGCCCTAATAATTAAAGATATTTAAACATTAAAATGAATATGTAATGGCAAACTCGAAAGGATAAATTATTGAATTTAAATACATTTAAATTAAATACATTTAAATAAAATAAATACATTTAAATGTTTACAATCAAACTTAATTGCTTCTGATTTAACTCCTTTGGGGGAAAAACCCCACCTACTTACTAGAACCTTACAAAAAAGGCAATTTCTAAATTACTCTGGTCCTACGTTCATACTTTGCGTGTTGGCGATATCACTGTCAGAATCTACCCTGCCAATAGTCAGGGGCAGATACACAGGAAATCCATTAATCCAAATTCACAAACTGTTAACCAGCAACCATCAGTTGAATCAGCTACCCTGGCTGACAGGACAAACAAAACACTACTGAATTTATAATCTTAGTATTTCCCTCTTCTGCAGGCAGCTAAAATAATTTTGACACATTTATGTACATCAACTTTAGCAGCAGATGTCAAGCGAGCTAACTTGTTTGTCTATTCCCCATCCACCCCAAGCTTAAAACCTTCCAAATGGAATCCCAGAATGTTTCCTGACTAGAAGCTATGTACGAAGCTATGTTTTCAAGAGGGTAAAAAACCTCAGAATTGTTTGGGCTAATCCAGCAAGCAAGAAGAAAATGTTGTTCCTCACAGCAAATGCAAGGCAGGGGATGATGAATGGGTTTTCTGAGGTTCACAACGTACCAGAGAATGGAAAAAAATACTGCATATCCATCTTTTCCATATGAGATACTGTGATTTTTTTTATATTGAGACAACATAGATAAAACATATTATGCCTTCCTCTACAAATGAAGGGCTTTGGCAGAGATGCTGCAAAAAAGAACTGATCTAGTTTCCATAGCAGTCCCTCTTACCTCAAGCCAAAGTTGAGGTAATTTCACCCTGAAATTTTTGGGATGCGGGTTGGACTGCTTCCAAATTTGCTCTTCTCTTTGGAATTTCAGTTTCAATAATGAGATGAACATTGTGAAATCACAACTCCAACAATGCTCAAATATAGCATGTGACTGATAAGACATTTTAGCACAGAAGGGCTGATTTTCTGTGCAAGGAACCACATCTGTAAACAAGGAATAAAGCATCACTTTTCAATGGGTATGGAAGAGCTGCGTTGCATGAAACACTTAACAATTCACTTAGCTGAACAAACTTCGTACATCTTCCAGCAAAATACAAGACAGAAGCACACTGAAGATGTATTTATTGCAAAAACCTTGCCACAGGGAAAATAATGACTGTCAAAAAGCAAAATATGTATTCATACAGACATATGTTAATGGAAACAGCTTAAAACCATCTCCTCTGGAATTCAAAATGAACCAGGAATCACACTGCATTCCATTTTCTTTCTCCATCACTATGAGGTCTGCCATTCCCATAATTTAACTCTACCTGGTCACCTGAGAAATAACATTTCAAATACAGTATTTGGAAGACAGTCTTGGCCTCCCAGTGTTCAGAAGCACATATTTGAAAAACCCTAATGGCAAAGCAAGCACAGAGTAAGTGCAGCTATGAGGCAAGGACAGAACAGGGATGCTTGTCTGAATAACAGGCTGGTACAACTAATCAAAAAATAGAAAAAGAACAAATTAAAATCACATCGAGAAACAACAAATAACCTGTCCTGAAGCAGTAACAGACAACACACTATTTCCAAACAAATACTGAGGAAATCTATAAAGATAACTTTATTCGTGATGCACAGACAAGGCTATCACTCAAAGAGGAGGATGTATTGCCTGCCTTTGCCTTTTTACTATTGATATTTTTTCCCTTCCCTTAATTCCTTTCCAGGAAGGCCTGGGCCCAAGGAAAGGCTTACTCATTTACAGAATTGAAAATAACCCCAACATCTGGTAGATTGCATTAGCTCAGTCCTTCAAGGTTTGCCACAGAGTCAGGCAACATTCACCCTCACAGGTTCCACCAAGAAAATTCTCAGTGATTTCTTCCCCTTTAATATAAGAAGTATAAATTGGAATATCTTTCTTCTTAGAAGCAAATATTTGTAATATTCCATGTCAGCCTGCAGGACTTTATAGCTCTCATTACACAAGAATTGCTGGGGTTTGGATGAGGTTTGTTTCGGGTTCGGGGTTTTTTTGGAGGGGGGTGTTTTGTGTTCTGACAATTCAAAACATCTAACATCTCACTACATTTATATAAACAAGCAGCAGCATCATAATGCAGTCAAGCTTTTTGGTGGATTAGGATTAATTTCTACTTTTAAAAACAGAAGAATAGAAAAACCTGGAGTTGAGGAACTTTCTATGCCGAGTACATTCTTTGTACTTGCTATCAATGTGTTTCTCCCAGTTTCACATTTTGAATCCTCACAAACTTTCCTCATGGTTTACCACAGTATTCAGAAGAGTCTTATAGTTTAACTACGCTGTTTGGTAATCCAGAGCTGCTCCAAACACGTGAGACACAGGCACACACTGTACAGTGATGTCTTGGGACTTGTCCTTTGTCTTTCCCCTAGTGACACCTGCCACTCCATTTGCTGAGCACTACTTAGGTCTACTGAGCATCAGGGTCCTGCCATCCCAGAGTCCCCCAAGGGAAGGTGCCCCTGGAAATACAAGGGACAAGAGCCAGATCAGAACCTAGCATGGTAGAACTGTAATTTTCTCGTGCTTTCCATTCCCATGGGCACACTCACATTTATCTACAACAAACTTCATTTACAATTTTGTGGCTTAGTTAAGCAGGATTCTAAGAGTATTGCACAATTCTTTAAAGCTGGCCTTTAACTACCCTGAATAAATTAGTACTTCATTACCTCACTGTTCACCTGCTCTTCCAAATCATTTATACAGCCAACACAACAGGGAGTAGAAATCTCATTTTTTCCAGTATGTTATTATAACGTTTCCAGCTTTCCACAGTTGATACTGCCTATTTCAAAATTTATTTATACTTGAAAGTTACTGTTTAATTTGACATTTAGGGCTACAGAACACAGTGCTTTTCTGCACGGGAAAAACACCCCACTGTCTTACTCATACTCTTCATTTTTGGCAGTCTCTCCCAGAAACACTTAGTCTCATCGCAGAGATCATTATCCTGAGATGATGCAGCCTGTGTGCAGGAATGAACTATGTGCCATTATGATGACTCTTGCAGTAACAGACCTGATTCCAGTTTCACACTGTTACAACACATCACACTGTCCTCATTTTATTGCTCTTGAGTCCATTAAGAATGACAGCTTGATCTAGTATCAGGAACTTGGCTCGAAAGGAATGTAAAATAAGGACCTCCAACTTCAGGATAAGTACTGCACCATGCTACTTAGAAAACTAGAGTAAGCTCCTTTAAATGTCATTTCAGTACACAAAAAGCTTTTTCCATATTTACAACACCCATTTTGGCTTTTGCTAACATCTTGTTTTATAAAATTTCGAGTCATCCTGCTACAGCAGCTTCTTGCTTTTGCTTTAGCAAGATAAACTAACAATCTGGTAGGCCTCCTGTCCTGATGACTGCTGAAGCACAGGGATTTATTCTGAAGAGCTAACAAGAGTTAACAAAGTACAGAATGCAGACCTGGTAAGACTTCACACATTTAAGCAAGGTAATAGGTAAGAGGAGAGAGGAAAAGCAGTGAAACAGCTGAGTGCTTAAATTTGTAAAGAAATCTAACTTAGCAGCTTATGCCTAGTAAGGAGACAGTGAGAGGCTTGCAATTCAGTTACTGAAGATTAATAAAGGAGGAATTTCTTATAAACTTGAAGTGCATGGCCAAAGCTTAGATTAATGCCTAAAACCTAACAGAGAGAAGATGAAATTGACAGCCACCAAATTCAGGAATAAAACATATTTTGGTTTCATACAATACCCTAGTTAAAGATAATAATGGATTTACCTCTGTGCCCATTGGCTTCAGCAACCGATAATTTTTAACATAATAAAGAGCAGGGAGAAACTAAAAAATGGCTCTAATTATAAAAACCATAAGGGAAGTGACAATTTGCAGAGAAGTAAAAGGTTTATCTGAAGCACAACAGCGAAAGGTGTTACATGCTATAGCAACCAAGCTAGGAGGAAAACAGGTGTCAGATAAGGCAAATTTTGAGCACGTAAGTAAATATCTTGTCAAGTATTTGCATAAACCAGGGGTGTGAGGGGGAAATCGAGAGAGTGATTATTCTCCTGTACAGTGAAGAATCCCAACTGTTCTTGCTGTCTCTTCACACCACACAAACATTTCAGAAGAAAATATGAGAGGCCAGCATAGGAGGGCTGGGATCCAACTCACTATGGCTTACCATGTCTCATAGCTAGAAACGGATTCTGAGACTGAAACATGAAATTAATCTCTATACTACCATCTCCCTGTATTGTAGCCATTTAGCATCATTCATTGGCAGAGATTTCCTGAAATATTTAAAAAGGAAGATAAAGGTAACCTGGGATAGAAGGTACAGGCTAATATGAGCAACCACTGTGAGTTACAAGTTAGTTAATTTAGTATTTCCTAAAAAAATATCTTCCTTCTTCAGGTTTTTCAGTTTCATCTGCCTTTTCAGATTTTAACAGACACTGCTGCTTGTACTAGAATGCAAGAGAGACAGAGCAAGACTTCAATTCGAAATTCAAAGAATGATTTTGACGAAGACTCTTTTTCCTCTTTTGAACTGTACATTGGTTTTGGTCCAACTTCTTCACCCAGGTAACTTATCTTTCCCTTCCCCCCCCCGCTCCGCTCCATAAATAAAAAAGACAAAAGTGGTCCTACATGTGTGTGCACTCTTTTTTGATTTAACTAATTGTGTTTCAGACTCAGGAGCACTTCAGAGGCCTGCCTAAAATGGTTGCCAAAATACTTATTGCAATGACTTTTCAACCCATTCAAACGTGCTTATCATGGTATCACTAAAAATCTCTTCACACATCACACTTTTGCAGTCTTTCACTGGTAATGCATCTTCATAGGCAGAATATTTTCAGCCTTTCAGTACTGGGAGGAAGGGGGAAGAAATCTGAGAAGTGCAAGCACGCAGCAGGAAGGACACAAGCAGCACGGGGTATCCAGACCTTGGCTCGTCAGAGGCGCAGTGTCTGCATGGTTCTCTCCCTGTTCGCTCGAAGTCCAAGGCTTCTGACCCAGTGATGCCTGTCTGCTTGCACGTGGATTGAGACAGCGCTAGCAACACCAATCTGTCACTTCAGTCCAGTAGTGAGGGGAACATCAGCTAAAGGAGACTGCAAGAAGGTCAAACAGGAGGAAAGAAAACCAGAAGAGGTGGCAGCCCGTGATCCAGTCTACTGTCACTCCAAATAGGGTGACTGCAGAAAAGCCTGCACAAGAGCATTAATTGATAAATGCGACTAAACAATTTAACCTTAAACAGAAACCTGTGCTACTCTAATTTTGAACCTTAATCTCTAACATTTTCATTAGCTTGTCTTCTTTATCATTTTTATCTCTAGACTCTCACAGGTGGGAAAAGTTCTGAGGACTGTGTGGACTTGGATGCTGAGCATCTCCAAGGATGGAGACTCTACAAACTCTCTTTACCATGCTCTCGTTCCACAGGGACCAAAAACCTTAGGTTGGTATCAAAAGCCAAACTACACAGGGCACACTCAGCATGACTGAGGGAGGAAGCAATTCAAAGAGAGAGACACTTTAATTTAATATATCTACAGAAGATTGAAGTGAGGGGAGTATATTATTTCTGCAATAAGAAACCAACAAGCATGGTCTTGGAAATTAAAATTAGGTAATGACAAGTTCAGGTGTGATACTGCTGCCTCCAGAAGAAGGCCAGTCAGTATTTTTCATTCTCTGTTTTAACACATCCTTGCAGTCAGTTACAGCGAGAATGAAAAGATGTATTGAACTGTTTCACAGAGCTGTATTCCCTACTCCCCTACTTTCTGGGAATTATCAAGAGAGCAAAATGTGGTCTTCCAAAGCCTCTCTCTTCAACACTGTTGACTTGTAATTACAAAACTGGGTGACAAACATGCACATACAAAACAGAAGAGCTTTATCACTTAGCCTTTACACAGTCAATCCCTCCAAAATCCTTGTTTTTCCATGACTACCCTCAGTGGATTTCCCAATCATATTTAATATTACTACCCATATTCCATAAAATTCTCTTTAAATGGCATAGACAGCTGCAAGAAACCATGAGAAACTTCATTCCTTTGAGCACTGGCATTACTGTCCCTCATTAACAATCAATAAAATAAATCCCTTCACTTGGCTACCATCAGAAATCAATACTGAGAGGAATGAGGAATGGTGTGCTCACCTGCCCCTCTCAATGCTGCAGCCAGGGAAAGGGAGAACAAGCTGTCTGGGGGACCTCTGGCAGCTACTTCACATCTACTTTAAAAATCTCCTGCAAGTGCCAATAGCATAGATTACACACCTTTTTATCCGTTTTACAGCAAACAAAGCAGTTGCCAAGATAAAGCCACTGTGTGCAACCCAGCAGGGTTACAAAGGCACAATGGCAAATTTAAAAGGTAACAGGAAAAGCAATAACCTACTACTACCCACCCTCTCCTGCCACTGTATTGGAGTCAGAGTCATTGGTTTCAAGCCAAGGGATAAAGAGAAAAAGAAGTGGATAATCTTCAGGTCCTTACGCAATTCTGCTGTTCAGACAGAGCTGTTTGCTACCTTCTGTACCCTGACACGAGGGTTTGATCTTGCCGGGGTTCTCTTCCACTCCCATCTATTTCTATAACATGCCCACATACAAGGGATTAGGACAATCCACTTCCATCAGCAACTCTTGCCAAACATGAGCATTTACAACTGGGTTTAGATCATGCAACAAATCACAAAGGCACAAACAAAAAATATTTCATCTAACATAGTGTTCATTCCAGTCATCATTTTTTTGACTTTTGTTTTTCGTGGTCAAATTTTTTGGGACTGGGATGAAAGGCAAGCTAACAGAAAACGAGGTTTTAGCCCAAACCCCAACTACACCTGAATCTACCAGCAAGATGTCTTCCTATCTCTTAAATCTCTTGTTATCCTCCATTGAGGACAGGGATTTACAAAGCAGAAATTAAATGCCATGTTTTTAAAACTACAGTTGTACACACTGCTTTCAACATGCTTTCGTCACCCTAAATCCGTTTAGCTTGTTGCTGTCCCCATGACTTTCTTGCAAATGCAGGTTTCCAGTTTGGGTTTATGTCTAACAGTAGCAAAAGCTGTCTGTTTTCTGTGTTTGGAGACGAAATACAGGAAATTATGCATCTAATCTACAGATTAGCATAAACAGCATAACCATCTTTTCACAGCACTCAGGAGAAAGCAGCTGAAACTCAGATGAACATACCAGATATGTTCATTTCCAAGTAAAATGCAGAGGAAGTAAGGGTTTGGTCTGAGGTCTTTTACTTAGAAAAGAGGAGTAGGGGGATGCACTCAGGGTTTTTTCTTAAAATGTTGGACCTCCCTTACTTTACCAAAGACCTCTTTACATTCAGTATACTAAAACTAGGATGAAAAAAAGAACTCCTCTAGCTCTGCCTGACCCAGATATGAAATTACAGTTAGGTCAGATTTAGGCTTTCAGAGATGACCTAATATACTGAACATCAAAGTTAGACCAACCTGTTTCTTTATGCTTTATTAGATGAGTCTAGAAGTTTGTTCAGAGGACTAGCTGTCATATGCTCTAAACACTTCTGCATCTGAGATGAAGCTGCTCCATGACTGCAAGCAAATTTCACCACTTTGCCATACACTCTTTCTTTGCCTGCTCTACCTTTTGTGTGAGAATCCAAGAAAACCATAATCCAGATCACAAAACCATCTGGGTGACCATGACAGAGAGAACTATGTTAAATAATGTTTCAAGTCTTTTTGAATTTTCCATTGACGCAATAAACGCTGAGACACTGTCCTAAAGTGAAACGTGTTCCGGAGCAGAGACTTCAACTGCAAGGCCATCCAGGCAAATCTCATTCCTAACATACAAGCGCCAACAATGTGCATGACTAACCCAGTATCTTCAGACTCCCTCTACTAGAATTTTGACAGCACAATTGAGCTCTTTCTACAGCATGAATCTTAAATAGGTTAAATCTTTTCCCCACGAGTGTGTTGCTCTCCACAGCCTAGAAAAGGAGATGAAGGCAATTAACTAAGGTAGAGACAAAACGCAAAATTAATCCAGACCCTGGTCTCTACACATCCCCCATAAAATCATCTCTCCTCTCAGCTAAGGAGCTACCATCATACGTTTTCCACAGCCAAGCCAGTTAAAAGATTTGAGTCAGCAGAGCAAGCCAAAGGAAAACAAAATCCCACCAAGTCACAGTCCATCCTCTGGCTACATACAATGTGACATGAGTACACGTACACCTCTAAATGTAAAAGCTGGGCTGTCCAACCATCTGATTTGAACACTTGCACAACAGTAAGGAGAAATGAGAAGCCTTTTTTTCTCCTATCTATGGATCTTTCTGTGAATTTCTTTTGAAGATGGCAACCACACTACCCACATGCATAATGCCTACAAGCTGAAGAAAGTGTCAATTTCCACCAGCCTCCCACCAGCACAACTGACACCATCTGAGCTCTGAGGTTTAATCCGATTCAAGTGAACCAACCTCCTGAACCACACTCAGCAAAATATATTTTACTTCTTCCCTTTCAGGAATCCCTTCTCCCCTCCCAGGGCTTTAGAACACTGCTCAGAGTGACTAGCTCTTTTGAGAACAGGTTTTTTCAAATGATATGACAGACTGATCTGTGAGAAAGGCAAAATTAATGCCCTCATTTTCAACCCATATACTCAAGATGTAGTTTTCCATGTCTTCTACTAGACAGCAAATGTAAGTACAAAACCCTGACAGTATGATAAGTATCATTTTAAGGTAATGGGTACACTCAAAATGCAAACTTGATTAGAATAAAATTGAAAAGTTAAGAAGCCATAAAAAATATGAATAAATTATTGTCAAAAAGTACAGATAATGGAGAAAAAAACCCTACTCTTTTTTTCCCTATTCCATTGCTCAAGTCCTTCTCTAAAGTCCGCTGCTTTTTTTTTACAGACATGTTTTGCTCAATCATGCATTTGCTAAATGCTGAGTGCTGTAAGCCTTTGCTCCTAGATTAAAAATCTGAGCTGATTTCTGGTATAAAAAACTTCTACAACAAAATAAATTCTAAGAGAGAAGCAGCTTTCCACCCCACCTCATGGATTTTCACATAGACACCTCCCAGCTGCAGGACTCTAAACAACCTCTCAGAAAGAGGATGGTGAAGAACTGTAGGAGCAGTACAGTCAAGCCTACATTTAACCTTCAAATCATTGCTTTAAAAAGACTTGCTGATGTAACCCCACATTTGAATTACAGCAAGTGTAATGTTCAAGTTGAGGACTGTACAATTTATAGGCTAATGCCTTGAAAACAAAACAAAACTAGCCTTGCATATGAAATATTTTTAAATCAGGAGATGCATGACTAGACAAGCAGCAAGTTTTCTCAGCATTTCAGCTTTACTTTCAAACCTGTGTTGGTATTTTTTTCTTTTAAAGGTAGTAACAGATATTCGGCAACAAGGCAGAGTTTTTATGTAGGCTGTCAAGACAACAGTCACCATTTCCAGCTTTCCTTAGAGCTGACAGGAGAAGTTTTTGTATTTCTACTAGATAAGAGTCACCCCAGCCTCCCATAAGAATTCTTACATTTAATGAGCCCTTCTTCCCCTTTTTGTGTTCCAATTACTACAGCCCAGTCAGAGTTTGGAAGCACCAGTGCAAGTAACAAAAAGGCATCATTTATCAGCACTTGAAACAAGCAAAATACTTCATATGTAGGCAACTCTCCATTTCATTTGAACATCACAAAGTTGAAGGTAATTTATTCATTTGGTTTAGTACAATGCAAAGTTTTGGAGTAACTGCCCTACTGCCTGTTTCTCAAAAATCAATTATGAAAGTCTTCTTTTGTGCAAATGCTTTATTTAATCTCTTGCTCATTGTTAAACTTAAAGGCCAAAACAAAAATAAATGCAACTTCCTGCTACTGGGGAACACTGTACTGATGTTTCATATATTTTCTTTTTACTTACATTCTTAACAAATTATGTATGTGAGAAGCAGATGATGAGCAGCAATTTGGCAATACTTCACCATCTGCTATTTGCAGATCTAGTCAAATTCAGAGTTAATTAAAGATTAAAAGCAAGGACCAATACTGTTGAAGTAAAGAGCCATCTTCTTTCCTGGTATTACTGTAAATAAATAACTTGGGTAGGTTGTTCCCACTCACTCCAACACAATCATAAATCTGCAACATCATAAGGGCAACACAACTTGCACTCATAAAATACCTGTGTATCTTCTATTTTAATTGAAAAAAGATACCAAAATCATGTCAGCTTTTTCAGGATGCCACAATCACAGCAGGCTATGCAAAGCCCTGTTCAGGACAAAGTCTATCAGTAAGAAACAGAAATTATAACTGCAAGACTCTTGTAGAAAGGGCTACAGAGAACACTAGACAGAGAAAAAAATTTAGTCAGCTGGTAACATCTTTTACCTTTTATTACATACATATTTAAGCAAATAATATTTAATTAAGGGTGAAAAAAGAGTAAGATGACCCTGATGGGTCCCTTGTGTTATTACAGTGACAGCAGGCTACGTTCTTGTAATCCAGCCTGCATCTCCTATGCTGCTTCTGCAAGAACCAGCTCATATTGGACTCGATGATCTTGAAGGTCTCTTCCAACCTAGAAATTCTGTGAGTCTGTGATATTAGAATAGCACCCTCCCTCCTCAGGGCTCCCAGACCCTCTTCTCTACAGCCTTATTTCAGCCGCCTCCCTCATTTACTGAACTTTTCTGACAGCTGGGAAAGAGCATCGAAAAGATACAAAACTGGAAAGGGTGCAACAAGTCCTCTCAAGATGCTGACTCAGGTGTATGAAGCAAAGGTTCCTGCTCAACTCTTAAGAGCAGTAACCTGAGCTTGGTGTTTCAGGATGGGTTTGGAAAGCTCTGCTCTGCTTCCTCTGCTACTTGAGCCCCCAGCTGAGCTGTGCCAAGTCCAAAAGCTCACCAGGCTGCTGCACAGCAGCTCGCTGTGGCCGGCTGCCAGGGAGAGTAGTGCTGGTGGAGCTGAGCTCCCCGCGATGCCGGCTGCCAGCTGCCCCTGCCTGCTGCTCAGCGCTCCTCAGCCAGCTGGAGAGCGATCCATGGAAACATCACAACTGCCAAGGTGCAGGATGCAGGGGTACAAAAGACACTCAAAATGGGGAGCCAGCTTGGAGAACGTTGGGGGACAGAGCAGGAGCTGGCTATGAGCTGAAAACTGGGCAAATCCATCCTCTCCCCAACAACCAGAAGCTGGTGATGGATTGAGAGATAATTACTGAAGAGTAATTATACTAGAAACAGACTGCTTCTGTAGATTGCAAACAATTATTTTTTTAAATTAAATGTCAAACATCAATCATCTTGCTTTCTCCTCCTCATTTTTGCAGCAGTAAAAATTTTCAGAACTGGTTGTGCAAGCATCATGGCAGCAATCAAGCCAGCACTTCAGTTCACCAGCACTTCACTGAAGCTTACATCCTGTGACACTGTTACACAGGAAACAGGGCAAATAGGACTTTAAAGGAGCCTGATTTGGGTTAAATACTCTTTTCTTTCAACTAAGAAAAGTTGAATCAATGGAAATTTTATGTCAAAATATTTAATTTCTAAATGCCACCACTAAAATCTTCCCAACTTTGAAAACATCTCTCTGTAAGAAGTAAACTACTGCATAAAATCAAAATTAACCCAGGAGTGCTTTAGTATTTCTAAAATTGCACTTTCTGCCACAAATACCAACTGATAAGTCTGCTCAGTTGGTATTAGGTGTTGAGTTCAGTCCTGGATGAAGACTGTCATGGTCTAACCCCAGCTGTCAGCTAAGCCTCACACAGTTGGGGCTTACTCAGTCCTCCCCATGTCAGGATAGGGGAGAGAATTGGAAGCATAAAGAAAACTCAGATTAAGACGAGTAGCTTAATAGCTAAAGCAAAAGTCATGCAGACAAGCAAGGCAAAACAGGGAATTCATTTATCACTTCCCATAGGCAGGCAGCTATTCAGCCTTTCACAGGAAAGCACAGCTCTATCACACGTAATGCTAACTTGGGAACACAAACACCATCACTACGAACGTCTGCCCCTCCCTCCTTCTTGCCCCTGCTGCATATGCCAAGCAAGATGCCATTTGGTGTGGGATATCTCTTGGGTCAATTGGGGTCACTTGTCCCAGCTGTGTCCCCCTATTTGTTCACCCCTCACCTCCTTGCTGGTGGGATGAGGCACAGAAAAGGCCTTTAGACTCTGCGCCAGTGCTGCTCGCCAGTAACAAAAACATCCCTGTGTTATCAACACTGTTTCCAGCACAAATCACAAAACTAGCTTCATACTAGTTACTCTGAAGAAAATTAACTTCATCCCAGTAAAAATCAGTTGATCATTCCCCTCAAGCTGGGTGCTGCACAGACACTTTGTGTATCACATCTAAAACCATTTTTTGAGCTGTGTTTCCATTGCAGTCTATTTAGTTCATGCTGTCTCTGTAGATTTCCTGAAGTGAGTATCAATGATATATTAGAGAAATATTAAGGTTAAACAGGAAAATGCTGATTGCATCACTCAAAGCATTCTCCTGACAGGGCATGATTTCGGCTGTTTTGCACTGTCAAATTTAAAAATATCAGGCAGTAACCTTTAAATCATTCTTCTCACTGATACCAATTTATCAGAAGAGCTTTGAGGGTCTTATGCTTCTTTCTTGACAGACTTCAGTAAAATTATGCATTCCATTAGTCAAAGTTTTATATTTCTATTTCTTAAACTTTCTAATTTCAAAACATTCCTTGGTTCCAGATCCTCAGCATCAGGTTATTCCTCATTAAGTTAGCTACATCCATGCAGCCTTTCAGTTTCTAAATACATTTAAGAGAGAGGAAAGAGAGGTAGTAAACAGCACAGATTATTTAATGTGTACAACCCTGGAACATAATAGAATTATTAAGGTTGGATAGACCTCCAAGATCAAGTCCAACCTTTATGAGGCAAATCTGAGGTATTAGAATTGGGAAGGCTGTAGTGAGCAATCAGTGGAAACAGCATACACAGCCCTGGTGACCTGCAATCAAGAAATAAACTCATAACTTACAGGGTTAGCAGAGCAGGGTTGTGATGATGATAAGAGCAACCCTGGGTCTGTTCTATGAGAAGCTAACAAGAGTTTGCCTCCTTCAGCTAGGCAAAAATGAAGGTGGGGTGAAGAGAGAGAGAAGATAGCTCTGTTGTCCCTACAGCAAGCAAGAAGAAATATGGGCTGGAGAGAAATATAGGAAATCTGGGTGGACAGTACTGACCAGAGAACAAGTGGGTATTAATTAGGTCATCAGTCAGAAGCTTATCAGACACGAGCACTAAAGAGGTCTCCCAGAGTCTTTGAATCCAGGTAGATTGAGAAATAAATCTCAACAGTGTTAAAGTGGAGCTTGAACCATTTCTGGAGAGAGCTGCAAGAATGCTACAAGTGACAGATGAGTGGACTCAGTGCTCCAGGAGAGGTTCTTCCCAGTCCTGCAGTTCCTCCTTTCTGCAATTTCAAAACAACCCCTCCAGACTCCCCATCAGCTGCCATTAACTGCTCTGCTAATTTCATCACTGGTGTCATGCATACTGTGCTCTGATTTTGCAAACAAGCCCCAGAGTTCACGTAAGCAGCTTCCCAGAGGACTAGCACCTGGTTGTTCATCATCAACCAAGGATTTACATATGCAGAAACACAGGGAAGAGCCCTAAGAGCCATTAGGCAGGTAAGGCACTGAACAGGTTACTCAGGGAAGTTGTGGATGTCCCATCCCTGGAGGTGTTTTAGGCCAGGCCAGATGAGGCTTTGAGCAACCTGGTGCAATTGAAGGTGCCCACAGCAGAGGAGTTGGAACTACACGATCTCCAAGGTTCCCTTTCAACCCAAGTCATTTAAACTTTTTTTAAAAAAAATAAATTTAAAGGCAGCACTGCTACAACAGAAAGGAGACAACAGAGGCTCCAAATTTAGTGGCAAGAATTTCACTGGAAATCAACACTTACAGACACAGTCTGGCTGCAGTAATACTGCCCAGCACAGGTACTCTTAGGCAGCTGTCACTCTAGCAGCTTTACTTGATAGTCACTATCTTTATATTTAATTTTATTAAGTATTTCCTATATGTGATTTTAATAATTTCATAGTGTGGATACACATGCAATGACTTTATTTACTTATATATATATAAAGCATTCTTATCCAAAAGTTTATAAATGTTTAAGAAAGTACTAGCATAGAGTAACCTCTCTACTAAATATAAGGCTGAAGACTGTTCACATGCAGTTTTACTGAAAGAAGAATTCTTATATTAGGTATAAAAGTATGAATAAATTATAGATAGTTTTACAATGTAGTTAAATAATATTATGCCCTGTATGCCTTTCCTTAGAGTGCTTTCTATAAAGGAATTCATTTTGTCAAGTGAGACACTTGCTTTTTGAGCCACCAAGTCTCTTCTAGCTCAAAAAGCTAGAATAATTTTTCTATCCACTGGCTTTTTTTTCCTATTTATAATATATTACCCTCAGAGATACTCTTTCTACTGTTTCCATTAAGAAATCCTGCTAGGTGTTAAGTATTGCCATTTCAAAAAACTCATCTAATATAAGAGGACACTTATTCCTACTTTATCACATGGGTTATTTCTACAATTTAACACACAGATGCAGAGAGAGTTAATGATCTTAAGATCAGCATTTTCATACAGGTATTTGTTTATAAAACTGACTGTTTCCAACTTGTACGTAAGTCTAACATTTTGGAACCTTTTCCACCACTATACATTTTGGCACATTTCACTAGGAAAATAAAGAACATTTCAATAGATGTGAGCTTTAAAGTCTTAATAAACAAAACCAAAGTCAAATGTTCTACTATTTATCTTGGGAGGATAAAAAGCTTTGCACTGGATAACAGAAAACATACTGCCATGTTTCTCTGACAGTAGTTCATTTAGGGTTTTGGGGGAAGGGTTTTCCTTTGTTTTGTAGCAACCTTACTTTTTTATCACTAAGATTCACTCAACAGCTTGAAGCACACCGAACACCTTGGGTTTAGGAAACACTAGTATTAAGTATTTTAAAACTATTCACGCCAATATTTCTTTCCCCCATGTTTAAGCGTTTCCAGTTCCCTAATACATTCTATTTGAAAATGCAGGCATCTTAAGACTTTCCATTTGCTAGACTTTTCTATTGTTTTCTTTTTATTAGCAATGTATCATCACTATAAATACCTGAATTAATTCTAACTAAATTTTTAATAGTGGCATATATTTGAAACTGCATCACAGTGATTTCAGAGTTCGCTTTCTGAACTGAAATGTTGATGAATCTTTCAATAAAGCTGAGATGAGTCCCTTAATAAGATGGCAAGACAGAAAACAGAAATCACTTAGAATTGAGCATTTCTGTATTTACAATTCACATACTTCCTTCAGTTCCCCTTTAGTTCCTTTTTCTCCTTCCCTTTTCACTAGAAAGACTACACATAGATGTGTAATAAAAATTTTCCATGTTTTGGGTTAAGGGTTAAAAGGATAATGGTTTACCAGTTTAAGAAAGGAAAACAAACCATATGTCTGCAGAACAAACTGAACAAGCTTCCTCTATACTCTCATATTTTGCACAGTTCTGTAAACTAAAAGAAATGGCAGACCAAAATGATGGTCTGCATGCAGCTGCAAACAGTAAGCAGGTAGAGTTTTGAAGCCTATGAACTGAACAAACCTCTTCTGGGGGAAAAGTTTTCACAAAACATACAAAACAACAAAACCCCACAAAATAATGAGATGATGCAGGTTTGTTTCTAAATGGATAAGGAGGAGAAGGGGCTTTCCTTGTGAAATACTTTCCAGCAAGGGCAGCTCTGTGCTATGTATGACAAGGATTACAAAGGTCAAAATATACAGCAGTCTGAAACTAACAGATGGCATCAGTCTACTTTTTTCAAACTCAACAGGAACAAGCAAATCTAAGCTAGGAAAGCAAATACTTAAATAGTGCTAACAATTATCTGAGTAAAGAACGAACACAGATCAAAACACCCACACGTTCGTGTCCTGGTACATGCACAGCATGTTACTGCAAATGTGACATTAAGAAACCAAGCGGGAAAAATTTGGTTAACTTTAGTTATAGAAAATATTAGAACAAATGCCAAAAGAAAGCTAAGCACCAGCACTCAGACAGTGAGACCAAGTAAATTCTAAGTATTTCATAAAAGACTATTCTGAAAAAATATATTATCGAGAGATCATTTGTATCTTTTTCATTCCAGCACAAAGGACTATCATTTTTGTGAACTGGGGAAATATTTTTACATGTGTTTTTACCATCCTGCATATTTCATATTAAAAAAAATGAGGTGGCAGCTTCAGTATTGGCTTCAGGAAAAAGTCCACTTTATCCCTCCTTTTCCTCAAATTATTTTTAGGAAGCATGAGCCATGAACATTCAACCCCTACTTTTGATTTCAAAATGTATTTAAGCCTTCTACATTTTGAAGCAATAACACATTAATTTCATATTTTAAAGAATACAAAATAGTAAGCCAATATCATCATCAGAACTCAGAACGCTTCGATTTTGTTCCAAAATGTTTTGAGGCCAAATACAATTAAAAACTGTAAGCCATAAAAGGCAGCAGCTCATCTTCTGTGGCCTTGAAGTAGCTTTTATTGACTCCATCTGGCTTGATATTAAAGAAGTGCTGAACAATAATAAAAGCCATTCTTTTTAGTTTCAGACTCCTACCATGCTATTAAGGGGGTTTTTTCCTTTTAAATACACAACGGGGGCGGGGGAGGGGGTATTTATGTAATATCTCTCCTTACAGTTTTGAACTCAAATGGCTTGATTGTGAGAAGTCTGATTTGGATGTATTACCTTCCTAAAAATATGGTCACTGCTGTTACACTCTTAAAATGCTAAGCCTGCCTGTGCAGAGCTTAGTCACTTTTCAACCTCTCCGTGTGCCTTCCAGAGGCTGAAAATTACAATTCTGCCTAACTGCAGCCTTGGACACTGCACTTGAAAGTTGATTTGCAACTTTTTGTATTTTGCTGTTCTCCAACAGTGTTCTTAGTACATACGGACTAGAAAGAGGCCAAGGAGCTACACTGAGCTCCCCCCACACTCACAGCAACAGAACTGTGCTCTGAGTTTAACACAGCCGCGCGTGAACGAGGTGTGCTTAAACTAAACACATTTTGTACACCCACAAATCATCTCTCCTGAGGCCCAGCATTTCATCTCATACATCTGCACTTAAGTAAGATGCCCCTCTCAAGCTGGAAGGAGATGTGTGCTGTTCCTCACTCCAAACACGCAGCTCAGCAGGTAGCTTGAGCACGAGCAGAGCTGATCGTGCGTGTGGCCGAGTGCTTCGTGTCCGTGGGGCTGGACCCCCGGCCACCCCCCCACCACGGGCACACGGAGCGCCTCGCTCTGCCGTGCTGTTATGGCAAACATCACTGGGTGGCACTGTGAGACAGTGTTTGTGTCCCTGTCAAGGTAAGGAATATCCTCTCCCCCCACCTTGGCAATTTTTAGCAGCTGATAGTGCAGCTGTGCAGGTTTTCCGAGGATGCTGTTGCAAACGGCAGCAGCGGCAGCGCTGCTCTCCGACATCCCTTTTCCCATTATACACTTGGGAAAAAACAGCACTTGCTCACTGAGGAAATGAAACCTGGTGCTTTGAAAAAGGTCTAGAAAGCACCACTAACCTCCACTAACGTAGGTGTAGAGTGTTATATTTACAAGTCCTCAAATACAAAATAGTTGTACTGAAATTCCAACGTTATTCCCTAAAATTGTTTTGTCAATAAAGTCAAATGTCTCAACAATCTCAAAAGCTGATGTCTGAAGGGCTACATG
The DNA here is from genome assembly GCA_013398615.1 of Brachypodius melanocephalos. Classification (NCBI taxonomy): domain Eukaryota; kingdom Metazoa; phylum Chordata; class Aves; order Passeriformes; family Pycnonotidae; genus Brachypodius; species Brachypodius melanocephalos. Next base: position 1,257,251 of record VZSR01000318.1, on the reverse strand, counting down.
CACTAGTACTGTTCGAGATGCTGCCAGTCTTATTTTGTTTGCACTTAAAAGTTCAATTTTGCCCAACCAGAGGAAACACTTAACAAGTATTTTTTACTGCTCTGCTCTTTAAGATGCTATCATAGATTGCCCAGAAAAGCTGTGAATGCCTCATCTCATGGCCATGGTGGATGGGCCTTCGAGCAATGTGGTCTAGTGGAAAGTGTCCCTGTCCATGGCACAAGGGTTGGAACTAGATGATCTTTAAGGTCCCTTCCAACTTAAACCATTTTATGACTCTGTGATGATTCTTAAATAGTGGTAACTTACAATTAGAATGCTTTAAAAATTATTTATTAATATTCTTTTCAAATTAGCTTATTTTCAGCAATATGCTCAGAACTGCAGTAAGATACTTACTAAAAGGTGCTAAGGCTACTCCTGAGGGTCCAAAATGTGTGGGCTAACAATTATCAGAAATTCTATGCAGGTTTTTCCACCTCCACCACAAATTGAAAGGTTAACTACAGGATGTGGAAAACTAGAAGCCAGTGCCTTGATAATGACTACAGGGCTTAGAATACAGCTATTAGGCTAAAAGTAGGCTTGACTCACACAAAAAAATTTCAACTCTACAAATACGTCTGAGGGTCAGCAGTTAACTACTGCATTTCAGGTTGCAGATGATACATTAATAACAATAGCTAAAAGCTTACTTTGTACAATTAACTATGTTCACATTATACAATTTCATAACCAAAAAGCCCACAGCTCCGCAGAGAAAAGATGTCTTACTTTTCCAAGAAATAGGATGGGAAGGAGGTTGAAAAATTATGTAAAGCAATTTGACAGCTTGCAGGTTTTCAGTACTGCACTGTATACAAGGAATTTGGAGAAGACAAACACTGAATTCAGAGCTGCAGAGCCCTCATTACATAATGTCACAGTGAAGTGGGGTATTAGAGATGTGAATGATGAGTGTGACAGCCTTGGTCATTTGAGGATTCCACCATAGCTCCTACAAATATATAAAGGATATTACACATGGTATTCAGGTTCCATGGACAAAAACGGCAGCTTCTGGGTGACTTCCACAAGATCAGAACCTGATGCCTTAATCTAACATACAGAGGCTTGTTTTAAATTAAAAGAAAACTATGAACTTTCACACCAAAACTAACACAGCAATGAAAATGCAACCTTAGTTCTTAATTCTAACTGACCCTTAAAATCTCTTTTATTCTGGTTTTTAACTTCACTCAAAGAAACTAAACAACTAAAAAACAAAATACACAAGAAATCCCAAATCAAAAACAACAACAAAATCCCCCATTCCATTGCTTCAGTAAGTGGAAACTTTAGATCTTCCCTCATATTATCTCCAAATTAATTGGCATCTACCCTTTGACTAGTCATAAATTAGTATGAATTCAGGAGTCCAGACCAGCAGCTTGCATCTCAACACCGATACGAGCTGCTTTACATGACACAATACCTTCATTAACCAAAGTGGCTACAGTGAAGAGCTGCCTTTAAAAGCATGGTGAAAATATTTAGCCCTCTTGCTTTTGCTCTCCCAATGGACAAATGTTGTCTTCTTTGTTACATTGTTTTCAAGTTGGTCAAACGCACAAAATTTTGACTCCACAAAATTGTCATCAAGGACAAAAGGGCCACTAGCAGTTTTTTAAAGAAACAAGTATTTCAGATCTAACAAAATATATACATTAAGAGTCTATTTTTAAAATAGATGCATAAAGAGACACCTTTGTTTTGTCAGAAAGCATAATTACCTGGTTTCCACGTTTTCAGGTCCCAGCAGGGGAATGCTGGCCTTCGCACCAATAAAAGCTGTGCTTTGGGCAGTTACATTTGCCTCTTCTCTCTTTCATTCTTTATCTCTTCTTGAAGATACAGAATAAAAGCCTAACTAAAAAATTTTAAGAAGCTGCAGTGTACATGGCCCATTATTTCCTTTATTTTAAGGTTCACAAAAACATCAGTTTCCTCACTGAGCAAAAGACTGGGCTGCACAGTACAACTAATGGCCCTGGCTGAAGAAAGCCCCAAGCACACACTCATGGCCCAGTGAGATGAAGAGGAATTAATTGTTTTCCCTCCTCAGGATGGCTGCCAGAGACAGTGCAAGGCATACAACACATTTACAATTTCACTTGACTTTAAAGACCGGCACACAAGTAGCAATAAATGAAACTAATGTGCTTACTTGGTCCTTCTCCCTCCCTCCCCCTGCAATTCTGAAAACAAGTAAATTAGAATCTCAGAGTGATAGAGCTCTGCTAACATTTATGGGAATTCATACATTCGTTGAAGCACTTAGCAAGTTAAGAGACAAGAGTTAATCATGACTGGAAGTAAAAAAGCCTGTATACAGACTTCACCTTACACAAGTAAATCTTATTTTGATTAATTTAAAACCAAGGCTTTTTTATTCTGGCATTTTAAAAATACTTCTTTTTTTTTAAGGATATGCAAATCACTGTGTTAAGTGGTACAATCTACACAGCAGATTCTACTAACTTTCAGTCAACACCTTTCTTTTGCACAAGCTTAAACCACACAGGTGTTTTGTGAACCGTGTCCCATTTATCTCTCTTCCCTTGGGTATGGGCTTTTATTAAAAGCATCGAGCTGTTGCCAGCGTGCTGGTTTAAACACCACTGCTAATTACACTGGAGACAGATGACTTCTTGTAGGGCAGACAGCCAGGGCAGGGTCCCCATGGGGTGACTGCATGTCCCTGTCGGCACCAGGGCTGGCCACTGCTTCTTCACACGGCTGGACTAAGTAGGTCAGCTGTCACCTGCGATGGGCTTCAAGCTTCTCACGCAAGAGTACATTATCAGTCCTATCTCAGGATCAGTTTTCAACAGCTGAGACTGAAATCTTTTTGCCTTTAGAAAACCCCTGTGTAATTTTCAGCCAAGAAATCTGCTTTCCCCCTTGGTTTTGTAAGGGTAAGACAGCAGCTGGAGGAGCACTCCAGGTGCAGCACTGACCACCTCTCCCCATTCCCACTTTAGCCATCTGCGTTGCACAAGAATCAAGATACAAGAATACATCATTTCAAAGCAAACAAAAACTAACATATCCAGTATTTTCAAGTTTGAAAACACATCCTAACAACATTTTCTTTTCCTCTAGATCACTTTGTGCCTCAAAATGGAACCATACTGGGGAGGGAAGTCATACTTGCTATTTCAAGTAACTGCCTAAATACTTCTCCATTTGATACATATCTATACTCTTCTGATCATGCCAGCAACAATAAATGTTATAACATCAATCAGAACAACAAATAGTTTGTTTTCTAAAAAGCACCCCTCCCAAACTACTTTTTCCTCACCTGCATTTCTGAAACACACAGGTCACTGCAGGTATATTATTTTTAAAAAACTTCTTGTCTCCATGTTTTAGCTACAGTTTTATCTCTAACCTGATTTATCATAACCAGTATCTCTAGAGCAAGCACTACTCTAAACTTGAGATTGCTGGATCACTGTGGGACAACAAAAAGGAAGGTGGACTGGAATTCAAATGTTCTGGCACTCAGGCAAGTGACCTGAGGATACAGTTGGTCAAGTTCAGTAACTCCTCAGCTGCTGCCCCAGTCCTGCCATGCTGCAAATCAAAAATCATTCTGGGGTGCCCGAGTGCTGCTTTTGCTGAGTGGTCACTGTCTCACTGCTCAGCTCTGCTACCTGGGCCCAACAAAGGCAAACGTCAAATGCAGAAATCCGTATGCCACGCTGTTTAGGGGGATAGAATCATTCTTTGAAAAAAACCCAAAATATCCATAGATTTGTCCACTCCAAATCCTTATCTGCAAAACAGGACAAGGTGGCTTATCCTTCCTTCTCAAGTACTTTCCCTGAAAATGAGGTCTATACACACCTCTTATCAAAAAGATATTTTATTACATACCACGAATAGGAAAACATGTTTATTTCTCTTTTCCTCCTATAGAAAGCCTTTGTCTTCTTCATATAAAAATATAGGTGGCAAACAGCTTCATATCCACTCACGTCCCCTAACGATACTATCGAATCATTGGATATGCAAAAGGAGAGATGCTGAGTATCCAAGAGGACTGAGATACAATAAAACACATCTCCCTTTGTCATACTTACAATGAAGGCACATTTATTGACAGAATGAAACTTCTCAAGTGCCATCCACGTGGAAAACAAGAAAATTAAAATATCTTTTCCGTTTGCTTCAAAAGGCTTTTAAGTTCCACTTAAAAGAAATACAAAAGTCTTCAGGACAGAAAAGAGTGGGTGGACAGTTCAAAAATTCAAGACCAAACCAGCAGCAAGTATTTCTCCAGGCAGTAAGAAGCAGGTAAGATACTACATCTTTGCACATATTCTCTATAAAAGGCATTTTACAAGCTCTCTCAGCTCATCTGTAGTAAAGGGGCTTTCCCTTCTTGCCATGCCAGCAGGAGACTGCTGTGCAGATGAGATGATGTCATCTCCTGGAATCCCCCTCAAGCCTTGCCAGCTCAGTCCTCCCAGTAACAGAGATGTAGGCTATAAATAGTTATCTGGTGAAAACAAGGTTAGCTAGGGAATTGTGAGGAAAACAAGAAATTATGAAGACCTAAAGAAAACAAAACCAAAAAATCCGTATTTTAAAAGATGCTATTCTTCACTTCTGAACATCAATATTTAAAATTCTTATGAAAAGAAAATAATCTTTGGAAGAACACTCTTGTCATGTGATAATGCTACAAAATCCATCATCTAAATTTGCCACTGTTCCTAAAATGGTCCCAGAAATAGAAGCAATATGAACGTACACAAGGTTATATTCACATAATGCACTCCTGTCATAGGAATCTGCTATTCAGAACAATCTCTAACAAACAGGGATATTGCATACTGAGAAACATCCCTCTATGCTTCACAACCTTGAAACATAAAGCTGTAGACTGAAAACCCTCATTTAGGCGAGTGCTGTACTGTTTTCTCAGCATGGCATACATTTCAAACACTAGCTCTGCATGTCTTAAAGAGTATTTCAAAAGTTCTATAGAACTGTAAACATAGAAAAATTTCTCTCAAAATATATAAAGTTTTAGTAATTCATAAAGCATGGAAGACATTCTGCAGAGAACTACAAAGAATTACATGTTTAAAAGCCCTCCTATGCAACTGTTTTGGTGATTACCAATTGTTGCTAAGTACACGATATTCAAAGAGGGACCAAAAGTAAACACCACTCACAAAGAATTTCAGCAAACTTCTACCAGGCAGCGCCTCAGATCTGTAAGGCTCTAAGACATACAGAGATATACACTGAAAACACAGTGTCTCAAGCATTAAGTTTAAATCAGTGTATCAAGGCATGTGACATTTAAGTAGTATATTTACATCCTGCAAAAGTAGCAGGCACTGCTGGTACACACGAGCCTATCAGATGTTAAGTAACACATGCCTTTCACCTAAGGCGAGAAGTGTTCAGAGTGGTTTAGGGGGATTTTCACAAGTGCTGGTGTGCAGAAACCCATGCAGAGCTCTGCCTAAGCTGGCAAGAGAAAAGTGGTCTCATTTTGGTGAAACAAGCCTATATCAGATGCATATAAAATATTTTTGAAGCCTGAATTTACAACACTTAAATTATTACTTCAGGTTTCCAGGGAAGTCAAGTTCATCTCTGACACCATTTGATATTACACCTACCGAATCCCTTGATGAAATACCTGCTGCATCTTGTGAGAGCAGAAACTGTCATAAAGAAATAAGAGAATGGACTACCATAAACCAATTGTCTTAGCAAAGAATTGGCGAAACAAGCCAAATGAATTAATGAGTTAGCTTAAGAGCACAGTGTCAGGGTAGTAAAAATATCCTCTTCAGTGTTGTACTGACTAAAGGAAACAGCTGTCTAAATATTTGAGTTTTTCTGAAAAAACATTACTGTACTGTGGCAAACAGTGAAGCTAATACTTTCACACACTGAAGAAAAAAGAACTGGCCAGAAGCAAAGGGAACCCTCACAGTGATGTTAGCTAATTAACAAAGCTATTTTCACTGGAGATAAACTGCATGAGAAACTTCTGTAGGTATTCTGTCAAGGAAGGAAATGAAATTAAAACAGACCAAGCTAATGTAAGCTGCTAAATGAAGGCATCAGTTCAAGTGAAACCAGCCTCGCTGCTGACAAAGTGCGCTGAGAGAGCTCATTAGAAGAGGACTGCCATTTTATTATTCAATCTGCATTTCAATGACTGCCACAAAACAGATTTAAGCCTACCAAGGAAAATCTTTACATTATCAATTTTACTCTGAGCCATGAAATGAAATTTCAGTGAAATCTGGAACACACTGAAGAGGCAACTACATCAAGAGTTGTATCACAGGAGCTGAGATACAGAGACCCTGATAAAGAGAAAATGTGGGGATCAAGATTAGTCTTCATCTCATGTCAGAAGTCATGCAGTCTGAGTATCACCAGGTCCAGCTGCCAAATGAACAAAGTTTTCCAAAGTAAATGCCCCCTTCTCCACAAGAAGCACCTGAGTGAGGAATTAACATCGGCACTGTACTAAAATAAAATAGTCATCTCCTGTAAATTATGGAGAACATGTCCCTTTCATACCTTACATTTTAATTTGACTTTCCTGAGAACGAAATGGCAAATGGCCTCAATGTTGAAAGTCAGTGTTTTGGGTTTGTATGCTTTCACTGGACTAAAACAAAATAAGAGAGGTAGGAATTTCATGTTTGTAGCACTGAGACAATCACTTATGAAGTGACAAATTTACACAAATATTAGAGTTTTAGAATTTTAGCCCCTGCAAATTACATAATCAGAGTATAATGATTGAGCATAAACATAATTTCACTTTTCTGCACTTCCCTCCCTGCAAGAATAAGTTAATTTCACAGACGGCTCAGATTAATCTTCCCCTCTCAATTTACCAAAACAAACACTCTTCTCACTTGCAATAGCACCTAAATTGAAAGCAACTTTACTGAGCTCAAAAGCCAATCTCAAACATGCCTCAAACTAGGAGCTCCATACCTTCTATAAGAATTATTAATTTTCTTTTCCCCCCAAAATGTCTCATTCCTCCATTTTTGTGCAAGTGTCAAGATATCCATTTCAAAATATCATATTTAAAAAGTAAAGAGTCATTAGGATCTGTAGGATTTCTCACTCATCAGTGCAAGCAGCCCCTACTACAAGTCACATCAAAAGGCAAGTAAGCCATTTCTCCAAGTCCAGTGCTCTGTGCAGTTGGGCAGATCAGGACAGGAAAAGAAAAAACATTCTGACTCTAGCTACAACCTAATACTTCTCCAAACTCAGCAGTTAACATCGTCAGGCTGGCTTAAAATGAGTAATCCTGCCAAACACAGGGCAGAAGAAAGACTGCTTCTCCCTGTACCACAGGGCTGGAGAACAAGCCCAAGACTCAGGTAGGTCACTGCTGCAGAGACTCCCAGGCCACTACTCAGTGCATTAGCTCAGGTACATGAGCCAGTTTAGCTCCTGCAGCACAGAGCCTCCTGTAGGCAAATGTACCCAGCTGAGCAGCTAACCCTGTGTTGACTCAGATGCGTACACTACAGCCTGCTTTGTTATTTTACCTGCTTCTGAGCTGGCTAGTGATAGCCCCTGGCTATCATCCCAGCCTGTTCTTCCCAACTTGAGAGGTGTAACTCACCCTTGAAACACTGCAGAGAACAAGTGAGGCACGAAGAATCTTCCCACTCCAAGAATTACATACTATAATAAGCCAAGAATTTTCAATAGTAAAAATTAGATACGGACTAGAAAAAGCTGAGAAACCCTGACTAATACCATCCCCTGCACACGCTGCCATCTTTAGACCATCTCCACCACGCACAGAGTAATTTCTCTGCAGAAGCATTGCAGGCAGCCACATGAACAGAAGCAGATATCCCTGGCTACATCAGTGTAGCTTTAAGGCTGAGCTGACAGGCTCTCAGCAGGGCTAAGCTGCTGCTCTGCTGCTTTCAGAGTCCAGCTATGACCTCCATTTTCATGCTGTACACCATGGCTAGGGGACCAAGGGGGTTCCCTATTTAGGCCAGCTTTTATTTGTGCATCTTTGCAACAGTGTCAATGTTTCATTTAGCTCTTTTAAGTCTCTGGACTATTTTTTTCAGACTGTGAAACATTCGTAATTGGAAAACTTCAATCTTGTGTAATCTAAAGCTCCACCAAAGCAAATTAAAATAATTTATTTTAATTTCAGTAGAAATGATGAATACAGAATAGTTGATCTGTATCTTTCTTATACTATCTTTTTGTATCATTAAGATTCAGACATTCTCAAACCTTCCTGTTTTCTAAGCTAAAAAACCTCAAAGCCTTCACATATTCCCTAAAGGCTGAGTTTTTCAAACCTCGTGTCCAAGCCATGTTGGTGCCATTGTGACCCTGCCTCTTTATCTACCATATCCTCCTTTAATTATACGTCTAAACCAGAGGCTAAAAGCACACTGCTAAGCCCAGAAGAATAATTATCTCCTCTGCCATTTATCTGACATGTTTCATCACTTATACAGCCCTAATGAAATCTCAGTGTAATGCACACCACTCCTGACAAGTTCAGTTTGCAAAGCCACTGTGATTCCTGGGTCCTTCCTGGCCAGCATGCTGCCTAGCCCATTTATATCTGCGCATTTGATTTCTCCTAAGCATAACACTTTACAGTTGTCTTTATTAAATTTCACCTCATTGCTTTCAAACCATTTTTCCAATTCATCACATGAAATTCTAAATCGGTCCTCCTAACTGTTTATAATCCCTTCCTGCTTCATCTTCCAAAAATACTCAAATTATCCTCTTCGACAGCGATAAATGGATGATGAATACTGAGAATATCAACTAGTAAACAACTTAAGCCAACCTCCTCCAGGAATTAACTTAATAGTCTGAGAGCAAACAACCGAGCCTAGCTCAACATTTCAGACTGATTTCTCAGTGGACTGACACATTGCCTGTCATCATCCAGGCATTCAAAAGAAATAATTTCTCTGGCATCTGCTTTAACTAAGCTAATGTCATCTCATTTCTGTGAATGCTTCTTTCCTCTCACAGTTTGTACATGGTGTTTTAAATGCTAACATTTAGTTTGGTGGTCAGAGTTTCAACAGGGCCTATTTATACAACCATATACCTATTTACTGTCCTAAAGAACATTATCGTTGCCAAAAGTATGTAATTAGGTAGGCAGGAACCAAAAAAAAAAAAATCAAAAAATAAGTCACTCTTTAAGGAATGAATCTAGCTACAGGAGCTGGAGAGCCCTTGCCAAGTTTTCATATATAAGAAAATGCTTCCAAAACCATGTGCTTCCCTAAGTGGGGAAAAAACAAAAATCACCCACCCTCCCCAAGCATATAAAAGACACAGGTAATAAAAGTACACTAAATGATCCGTGTGCTTCAAATAAAGCAGAAACACACCTATGTAGATTAAAAGATTCCCCTGGGTGAGGAACTATTTTGTTCTGTATTACGAAACTATCATGTTTGCAAAGGTATACAAAAAACCCACTTACTGTTTAAGTCCCAAAAGAGCAACTATTCTTCAGCCAGAAAACCATGCAAGCTTTGGCTTTGTCAACAGAGATCAAAATAATTTTATTTAATTAAAGACCTACATCTTCAATTTAAATCACAGAACCTCGGAGAAAAAATCCATACAAACAAGCTACAGTTTAATCTATCAAAATTCTGTAGCATCAGCAGTCAACTGTAACATTATACAGATCGCTTCAGCAGGAGAAGTGCCAGGCTTTTCAGAGCTGTGCTTATCTTCCTGTTGCTCTGTTTGGCACACAAATGCTCAGTTCTTCCTTCAAATGCCCATTACTGGCACCATTTCTTAACTCTACAACCCCTTAGATTTAGTTCTGGGTTTAAAACAAGAAGATGATGAATAACATCCCTTCTCATAGCTCAAAACTCGATCTGTGAATTCCCTCACATCCTGAATTTTATATATGGGACACACTCAAGCACCTCCTCTTGAATCAGCAGAGCTTGTGAGGAGCCCAGCTGCAGGTGCCTTCTGCAGCCCACCCAGGATCCTGCAGCTCTGGCCAGGGGAAGGCTGCATGGCACCCAGGCATCCTGCCAGACACCACACACAAGCTTCCTCTTGTTGGAAAATACAACAGAAGAGAGCCTGGCAGAGGGAAAAATATGCTAGCCATAATTTTTCATCCCGAGACAGAGTCATGGTGTAACTGAAACACGTATGTGGACCTCAATCCCCCCACTTTGGATAAGTCCAGGCACAATTCATCTTCTTGTTCTTCCATTCACCACTAAACCTTCTCTGTAGTTTTGGAGACTGCCCAAAGAAGCCTCCAAAATTGAAAACCTAACTTACAAGTCACATCAGTGTTTTTAGCAGCTTTTATACAGTGCTGTTTTTGTAGTTTGAAGAAAAGCAAAAGCTTTGCATTTCTTTTTCCTGTTTCATGCAAGACTGACCAAGGGAGAACAGTAATGTATCTGTTGCATTCCAAAAGAAGGCATACATGTATAAACTAAATCCTGTTCCTTAGGGGAGCAATTAAATCCTTACTTATTCACACAAAAAGGGAAAAGCACGTTTCTCACACTTCAGTCATACATGTTTTTTCTGCAAGTTAAATACCAAAAAGTACAAGAATCACCTACTACTAACTAAAGTCACCCATACTTCACTTCCTGTGAGTGAGGTAAAATAAAGCAGTATTTGATAATTCACAATATCATGTATCATAATAAAAGTGAGGCTTTTCATGAGCGCACTCAGGAGTTCTTCAAAATGCAGAACAAACAAGCATAGTCATACAAGTTGGCAAATTTGCTTCAAAAGGATGTTTTAGGTCATGTGAATCTTGCCACTGACAAGTTAAACACAAAATAATGATAAAACAGGAAACACATGAACACTGGTCTTCCTTTTCAATGGTTTCTATTTCATATCACTATGCTTCTGTTTAACAAGGTTTGGAAGTCGACTCGCAAAAAAAGAAAAAACCTCTAACAAAAGCAGACGTAGAGTTTAAATAAATTTTCTATTCTCAGTTTTTAGAAATTTCATTTTAATTGTTAACAAGTAGCCACTTCAGCAACCACAAAAATTCCAAGAGCACTGTTTCTTTTTGTCAACCACTAACTGCATTAATTATTCAGATTTTATTTATTTTACTTTTAAGGTGAGAGACAACATTTATACAGAGTGAGCAGCAAGACAGCCATCTGAAAAGAAATGAAACCCCATTTTTTTGCATCAAGTCAAGTTTTTCATGTTACATGCTTCATGCCAAGGCTCCCACAGGCTTGAGGGAGAGCATGGGCTTTACACTCCAGTTGTGAAACACACATAATAAAAATCTATCAAGAAGGCAACTAATAATATCCAAAACTTCTCTGAGAGCACGTTGGCACCTGCATTAATCTGAAAGGCTGACAGACAAAATGTTCAACAGGTCAGGTAGCTGAAAATATCCTCAAGAAAATGTCCAGCAAGAGGCTCTGCTGTGCTGCCAGCAGAACCATACACCACTGTCACTGTGCTGCTCACCCCCTTGGAGCACAGAACCTTCAGCTTGACACTCCTGGCACAAATACCCAAGGCAAAAGGCACCAACAGTACTGGCACTGCTGGTGAGCCATATGCTACCTTACACTGCATGGGAGCAACTCTCCCTCCCTAACTTTTACTTCCACGCCATAACTACAGGCACACAGCCACAGCTCGAGAAGACACAAAGCCACGTACCAAGAAACACAGTGTACTTTCCAATCTGTGACCCATGCAGATATCTCCACATTTAAAAGAAAAACAAGTTGGGAAATCCACTCAGGCATCACCCATACAACCCAGCTGTGGGAAATACTTCTGTCTTGTGATTTCATGACCATGAATACCTGACCAGGCACCATACTGTGGTGTTCATAGAAGAGTGGAAGATGCCTGGGAGCAGCTGGACAGCACTCAACAGCCATTGCACCAACCCTGGAGGAGCTTTCTACCCCACTGCCAGACTGACAGGAAGCACAAGGATGCAGAGGAAGGTGGTCACTGTGTCCCATCTGCCATGTATCCTCCAGCCTTTCAAATGTTTTGTGCTTTTCATGCTGGTTTGGAAGGTTACAGTATGTTGCACATATAACTGATGCTACATTAGTGTGGGACAAATGTATTTGTTTCTGGTTTGCAGTTAGCAGACTCCAATGCACCTTTAAACAATTCAACACAGAAATAAGGAGTAAGACCTTTTATCCATTACATTAATTTCTTCCAAGCTTTATATATAATGTCAGAAAAAAAACAGCTAATATACTACCCACAGGAAACCTGGCAGATTTTAGAACATGTGACATACATTCATACTGCACCTGTAGACATTGAAGTACCGTAATTATTTTTTCTGAACTTTAAAGGACAGAGTCAGTGACAAAAATCGTAGAATATGCTAAATTGGAAGGGACTCATCAGAATCACCAAGTCCAACTCCTGGCCATGCACAGAACACCCACAGAATCACATCATGTGCTTAAGAGCGTTGTCCAAACACTCCTTGAACTCAGACAGGCTAGCTGCAGCAACCACTTCCCTGGGCACTCTGTTCCAGTGCCCAACCACTCGCTGCATGAAAAACCTCTTCCTGATGTCGTAACATTCCCTTGGGTACTGTCACTGGTCACAGAGTGAAGAGAGCAGTACCTGCCTCTCTGCTTTCCCTTGTGAGAATGCTGAAGACAGCAATGAGGTATCCCCTCAGTCTCCTCCAGGCTGAACAAAACCAAGTGACCTCAGCTGCTCCTCATAGGGTTTCCCCTCCAGACATTCACCAGCCTCATTACCCTCCTATGGATGCTCTCTAATAGCTTAATGTCTTTCTAATATTGTGGTGCCCAAAACAGCCCCCAGGACCTGAGGTGAGCCCACCCCACTATAGAGCAGAGCAGGACAATTTCCCCCAATCTGGCCAGCAATGTCCTGCCTGATGTACCCCAGGACATGGGCGGCCCTCCTGGCTGGCAGAGCGCTGCTGACTCATCTACAAAGACTATGAGAAGTTTTTCCCAGCATCACAATTCCAGCAGAAAACAGTGTTGGTCTTTAGTGATTAGCTAGTTTCCTTCTTCTGCTTTGGAGTTCCCTTGCTGTATTTCCAACATACGAATGATATGGAGATTTTATATTTTTTAAAAAATGACAATCCTAATGAGGCACAAATCATCAGGCCAAATGTAACTTCTGTTCAGCCTGGATTATTTGGTCACAAAAAAGAGAGATGGATGCAAAAAAGATCAACCTGGAAGCCCAGCTCTATAATCTTCCGTCCTCAAACCACTAAGTCAGGATGTGCAGGATTATGGAAGACTCCTACAAACACGGGGTCCCAATAATTCACCCCTCAGTGAGCAGGACAGCCTTCCCCAGGGAAGGTGGAAATCACTGTAGAAGGTCAACAGGCAAACGTCTGGCCAGTGGCTCAGCTTTCTCTGCTATGAACAGAGAATAGCACTGAGATTTCCAGCTAGGTGAAATTCAGCCGACCATGGACAGTACCAGGGTTGCTATTAGTTCCTAAATATCAGTCAAAGAAGTGTATCTGATTAATTCAATTTTGCAGCCCTTTGAGTGATGTTAGAGGCACTGCAGCTGCTTGTCTCAAGGTATCAGATTAAAAAACACCATAAAACCTCACACGTTCCCACCCACAAATATGGAATTGGATCTATTTACAGAGGCCTCATTCTCAGTGTTGCACTCATAAACAGTAAGGATTATATTTTAAAGTCACAAGAGCCCATATTCTGAACACAGCTACAAAAAAAGTTCTGCTGCAACAACACTGGTAATGAGATTTGCAAGGAAATGTCCCTACACACGGACAAACATTCCAGTGCAAGGGCAGCTCTGCATCGGTTCAAGAGTTTCCAGTATAGGAAAAAGATTTCTGTATGAATCCAAAATGTACAGAATATTCTATTTAAAAGGCAATATATCAAGTCTACTTCCTCCTTTGTGGATTTTAAAAAATGCACATAACTTCGTTATACTTCATCTTTGGAGAATATTATAGTTCATATACCTCATGTGGTCATTTAAAAAGTTGAAATGCTCAACCTGATGAAGCCTTTTTAAAGAAGTTACTGCAGTTTTTCATATATGCAAAAGTCAACAAAAAGGGACAAGCACATCCATAGCTGTACTTTACAATTTTCAGATGTGCTATCAGATATTCTACGAAATGGTCTTATGAGTCTTCATTTTAGAACAGTGATTTTAGTTAGTTATTCTAGTTGGTTATTTAGCTGGTTAAACAGACTTGTGCCTTGCATCTCAAATGAAATCATTCTAAGTTTTAGCAATCAGCTAATGAGGTTCACTTTGGGAAGCAAAAAGCAGAAGACCCTCAGCTTCTCTCTTTCCTCCTTCTACAAAAAGAAATACATTTTAAACTGGCAAAGAGGCTTTTTAGAATCCTACACCATGCAGAGGATCACAGGCCCTTCCTAACATAAGGTGAGAGTCTCCTGACCTATATTATGTTACAGGAATCATGGCAACAGCACCAGAAATGCTGAAGCTGCTCTGTCTGGGTGGTGGAAGACTACAGAATGAACCATGAGCAGCAAGTCCTGCTCTCACATGGAGAGAAACAACAACCAAGACATCCTTGGCAAGCAGAGGTTACTGCTATTCAGTAGTTAGTTCAGAAACCCTGGGCAGTCATCCTCCATCCCCCTCAGAAGGATATGTGGCAGCAGAATTCATTTAAAACATATTTCTTTTATAAATTACAAAACCAAAAGCGTTTCAAAGATCGAGAGAACATGGATGCCAGAGATGTTCCCAGTAATTTGTATCACCAAGTTAAAGCAAGAGGGTGACAAAGTTTAAAAAGAACTGCAACTTTTTTATTAATCAGCAAGACATCATAAGATGAATAAGACCTGGCACCACTACCAAAATACATCATTAAGTTACTAAATCAGCATTTTGCACTTGGCTTTAGGCAAGAGCCTGAGAAAACAGGTCATCTCCTAGGCTTTGCAAGAAAATTTCAAGGGTTGTACCTCCCTCACAGACAGGATACCATGTCTCTTAATTATCTTTCAGCTGACCATGGAACAGAAAATGAGATATCAGCAGGAAAAAGCATTTTAGTCCAACTCCATTTCTTCAAAACAACAAAGTATCAAACTCCAGCCTCTTGCAGATGTTTACAAAAGCACTAAACTGAAATTGTTCTTCTAATCATTCTGAGTGCATACAAATTTTTTAGGTATTGGTAATAACTTTTTGTAAACACCAAATTACATAATTCTGGAAAAATAACCTTTTAAGAACAGAAAAACTAAAAGAGAAAATCTGGTCTTTGAATTTAAGATTCCTACTACAATTAGCTTGTCTCAAGACCACCCATATATGATTTTGTGATTTATTTGAGAACTTACCATCACAGACAAGTAAACTCCTGTTGGCCTCTTGAACTAATCTAAAACGAAATACTTTCTTTTCATAGAACTTGGTGAAGATCATCTACCAGCAGCCATTTACAGAAACTGTTTAGGTTAACAGAGATAAGGCAAACAGTATTTACCAGTCTTTAAGTGAATTTACTCAGCCCTCTATAAACTGTTTTGCTATCTGATACATTTAGAAAGGACTGACTGCTAGCAGAGAGCACCACAGCCAATGTGTGGAGTCACTGGCTCTTCAGCCATACTGCAAACCTGCATCAGCAAGTTAAAAAAAAAAAAAAAACGGGGGAGGGGGAAAGAGAGAAATGTCTGCACTTGTCACCAGTTAGCTGGCTCAGGCACAAACTCAAGCTTAAGTCTGTCACCCTCCCCCAGAGAGGTTTTCTTGCACAAAGTCCATGTGAGCCACAAAGGCTATGCTAAGCCACAGGTCCCTGCAACTGCTCTGCACGCTCAGCAGCCAAACCACGGCTTCTTGCAGATATGCAACCACTTGACAGCCTTCACTGGCTCTTACATTAGCTAAATTAAAAGCAAAACAGTCTGTACAGCTGAAGCAAGTACTTTATTAGACAAGATTCAAGAAGGTGATCCATTTCTGCTCATGTCCAGTCCAGTACAGAGAGGTTTAGGAATACTGCTCCAGTATGAAATACTGAAAAAGTTCTATAAACATCCCCTTCAGCTTCTTTTCAGCTAATTGAGTTTAGATGGAAAGTTGGTTTTTGTAAAAAAGCAGAAGTAATTTAAAAGTGACATATATATAAAAGGAATCCCAACTTAGAACTACACAACCTGTCTTTTTTACTTCTGTATGCAAATATCCCCATAAGGACAATTCTCCTGACAGCCCACCTCAGCTAGTAAAGTGTTATAAGAACATGATTTTCTCCTCTTTTGCAGTGACCAAAATGGAAGTAGTCTCTCACATAATATCTGATCTGATTTTCTGTACTTGCTAGAATTGGGTATTTTTCCAAAAGCTTTCCGGCACCAGATCTCAAAGAACACCAACCTTTCTATACACTTTGTTTTCACTGTCTTTGGGATCATGTCACAAATTGACACAGTTCAGTAAAAAGAAAAAAAAATGGGGAGAGGAAGAGAAGAGGCAAGGCCTAAAAGTGGAAGGACAGATAAAGTGGGACAGGGTCTCCTCTCCAGACACCACCACCATTCCCTCTGCAAGCCATCATCCCTAACTTATAGAAGGAGCTGTTCTCTAAACAGACAGGACAAATCTTGGTCCTTCTTCTCATTAAATGCACAAGTCATAAGCCTTTATGAATAGCAATGTCAACTTCTACTTGAAATGCAAAACCACTTTTTTAATTCTTGCCACCTGATCAAGGTAAAAACATGAACAATTATTTCTTAGTAGCCATCCCTAATGCTGTAAACTTACAATGCTCTCAATAGAAAACAGCACTTTCTCTGACAAGTTGCAAGCAATTTGTTCTCAATATACAGCTCTCCTATTACTTCCACACAGATTTTCTTGGGGGAGAAAAACCACCACAGGAGATTCAGATCTTAAAAGAATAATCACTTTGCCTTAGGAAGGTATGTATTAGAGAAAATAAAACCTCTTCTTTGTAAAATTTTAAGAGCCTTTTCAGAGACTATTGGTCTTAGTTAATCACTGCTATATAAAAACAAATTACTGCAAACCATACTGGGATCGAAGCAGTTTTCAAGGGTCAGGATAATCTGTATTTGGCTGAGTGCCCATGAACATCCTTCAGGTCTGAGGATGTACCAGAGCAGTGTGCACTCAGTTTTAAGATACAACAAAGCCTTTGGAGAGTTAAGTGACTGCACATCTGAGTCATTGCCTGAATAAGACATTTTGGCCTTTCACACACTTCCCAGTGCCAGAGAGACTCTGGATTTCAGTGAAGTTATATCAGAGAGAAGAAAAACCAAAAACAAAAGCAACAGACTCAAACTTTTCTCATTGGAAACTTTTGAATATTATTCTGTAGACAGCTCTATGTTCTATCCATAGCAATTCAAATAAAGTTAGGAAAAAGTAACAAATATTCCAGTTTAGAAAGAGACAAAAAGAGGAAGCTGTGACTCCTCTAGAGAAGATGAAGAGATCTGCTACTGAAAATACAACAACAACTGACTATATTTGGCATCAAGACTTCACAGTAACAACTCATACTCTCATTTAAAGATTAAACCTTGCTTTTGTTCTGGAATCCTAGTTGCAGAGATCGTATTTCTTACAGCTGAGAGGAGGTGGCAGGGAATATATATACTCTTAGCTAAGAAAAAGACAAAACTGTACATGGAGAACACTCATACATGCATGTCAAATCCACTGCTTTCACCACACAGGTAATACCAAGTGGCACTATTTTGAGAGCAATACTGATGTAACAGATTGGAGCACCAGGCTCCAAATGAGAAGAATAAAATGCCATTTGTGATTCTGCTGCTGGGATTTTGGAAGATTTATTGTAAGGAAAATAAAAGTCAACATTGGATTATATTCTGCACAAAAACAAATAAACATGATTAGCGACAAATCTTCCTGGCTGTTTTACAAGGCATAGGAGTGAACAAAACCAAAAGGGAAGTAAAAGGAATACCACTGACCTCACTGCACTTTTCTCCTGGGAGGACTAGTGGGCTTGCTTCCACTATTCTTTAAGAAAACCTTGAGGTAGTTTATGTACATCAGCATACAAAAGGCAACTTTTAGGGGAGGGGACTGTACACCTAAAAAGAAAAAAAAAAAGCCAGCAAAATTGGAAATTCTCAGAAAGAGGTCAGAAAAACTTGTTACAGCCTGTTAGGGAAGACAGACTGCACAGCCCAACAGGGCAGGACACATTGGTCAGCCAGGCATGAAAGAGAAACCCTCAGTTCTGAAGGAAGACGAAAGCTACACATCCACACATCAGGGCATGATTTTCTAACAGTATTTGTTTTCACTTCTTGTTCTTACATCATCCTCTTTTTGCAAAGAACGTGAATTAAATTAAACAAAAATAACCAGCATCTACAATGTGAGGCCTGAACTCTTTTCTCTTCCTCAGGAATGGGGCAAGCAAAAAAAAAAAAAAAAACAACCCAAAAAAATCACACACTTCAATTTTGGTACAAGTTACATGAAACTGCTCAGGTTTAAACAGACTATAGACTGCATGAGAAAAGGAAAGGTCAAACACGAATGTTTTACACAGGCACACAGAGCACAAGATCTAGGATCATCCTTCATCCCAGCAGGAAAAAGGAGGACTTTATTCCACAATTTCAGTCTAGCAGTAAAGCAAAAATCTATATCCTCTTGCTGTGGCTATTGCCCTCGTGCCAGGAAAGCAAAACCACTTTCAACAGCCTCACTTTGGAGCTCCAGGCACCTGCATAAAAAATTCTACAAGACCCCCAGCAAGGAGTAATCCAAGTTCCTTTTACTACCACTGGGTGGGCACATTCCCTCATGCCTCCTGCACAGGCAACAGATGCCTGGCAATCCAGTTACAGGAGAACACCATCTATTAGTGCCACCAAATCCTCTCCAGTTTCATGCCCTGGATTCAGTCCAGGTATGCCCAGTTTAGATTATGAAATTCAATTAAATGGGTCTGTAGTCACGCTTTAGGTTTTCTGTGAACTCTACCCATCACACAGGAAATACTACAGCTACAATTATTCTGGGATACCTTATTTTTCCCATTGGACTGACTATCAGGATCTGAAACAAGAAGGAGTAGTGTGTACAAAGAACTGGCTTTTTTAGCCAAGCATGGCACCAGCTGGTCACAGCTCTTGCATACAGTAGAAACAAAACAGATAAGACCAACAGCTCTTGCCCTGAAACTCCTTCACATCTCATACCTACAGAAAGTAACGTGGATGGGTACGTTTTTGTAGGTTGGCCCTGGCCGTCTGAGGTGTCCTTCCAAACAGAGGTCCTTCCAGCACATCTGTTCCAGGATTTGTTCCCCTGCTGCTCAATTCCATTCAGTGGATCTATGAAAAGGTTTTAGACTCTTGACAGACAACCCCTAAAACAGAATTTGGCAGCTTCAGTAGACAACTGGAGTGTTTGGTTTTGGCCTGTGAAAAGCTTTAAACTTTGCTCTTTTCTCCTGTTTCATTTCACGAGGTTATTTTGTAAGTGTCCACATGGCAAACCTCACATGGCAGATAAAGTAGTTCATATTTTATTCATTTTTACCAAGCACCTTAGATAAAAAACAAACCAACCTCACACAAGATAGGAGACAAATGAGGACTTAAACTTGAAAGGCCAAAATACATAAGACAGCTATAGTGTGTGTGTATGTGTAAGTAAGAAGCTTTACTGTAATCATGGTATTGTAAATATTTCAAGTACCCTGATTACAGAAGTTGACGACATGCATTCCAGTCATCACCATTTTCTTGATGCAGGAGAAAGACATGACATTAAACAGTCCATATTAACACAAGTAGCAGTTAGACCACTAATGCAAGAAAACATCCTTTTTTTAATGGAGACTCCAAATTTGGTTATAAACAGAAAGAAGAAAAAAAAAGTCAGATATAGATGCATAAATTTTTCTAAGGTGTTTGTTGATTTGGGGAGAGGGAGTTTTCTTAGGTTTGGCTAATTTTTTTTTTAATAATCAAAAGGCATTCACTTTGGTTAACTCAGGAATTAGAGTTAGTAACCTGTGACCTAAGGCTCTTACAGGATTGAAAATAGGCAAAAAGTCTTCTAAAGCTCCAGAATCTTTTCCGTACATAACACAAAGTATTAATGCTTTTGCCTCTGCAGCACCTGCCTGGCAACACAACTACCCACAGCTATTTCCCTATCTGAATGGGAAGTTAAACGGTACAGAGGAAATTGGAGGGGTTTTAAGAAGAAAGCTTTTAACACTCACCTTTCTCTTATAGAGTGCTTCTGGTTCACATACTTCTGCTGCAGTGCCAGCGAACCAGAAGCAGGCACACTTACACAAGCAGGGGATGCTGTTCTATCAGAAACTAACTAGCAGCATGTATTTAACATTCAATAGCAAACATCCAGGGTTTTTATTTCCAGTTCTACAGCAAAATTAGGAGCACCTGCTGATCTCAGGAAGATGTTTGTAGGATATTACAGTCCTACTGTGTACAAACATATTGCCTATATGGACGTTTTTCGTTCTGGTGGTTCCTTTGAAGCGAAACTAGACCTTTGGCAGAGACTTCTACAGTGCCGCTGATACACAATCACGAGTAAGTAACAAACTGTCGTCTCTGGTTCATTTATCATACTTACCAGTTCTCACTGCTGAAGGTTAATACTCCTTTTTCCTTTGAATTACTTTAATATACAGATGCTGAAGCAGAAAACAAAAGGTAATTCAGTCTTCTTGTGACTTTTCCCTAGCTTCAAGCAGCATCCTTTCTGACAGTTGTTGTGTACTGAACCGGGAATAAATTCAGCCTGTTGCTTTCCCAGCCTCCTACAACACAGAATATTTCAGAGCTAACCCAGCCTGCTCCTTCCTAGGTCCTACTACATTGAAACTTTCAGAAGACTCACCTTACCTAGAACACACCTGATAAAGCTAGGGAAGTACTCATCAAGAAATATGATTTTTGCATGTCCAGAAGGTAAAAGGGGGGACCAACAAAAAGGATAAAAAATCCCAACACACTTTCATCAAGGACTCCAGCAATTAAAAAGTTGTCATGTATTATTCCCATGTTTATAGATTATTATTTATAAGTGCTCTTTTGACAGTTTTAAAAGGTAGTTTTTCTAGAAGACTGATGCACAGGAGGGAAAAAATACTTTCAAAGAAATTGTTTTTACCACAATAATCCATGGTACTGGATTAACATAAAATCAAGCAAAAATAATTCACTTTGTAGTTAAAATACAGTTGTGAAAGGATTTTGTAGCATTCTCTGGCTAGACAGGTAATCTAATATCACCATTCATTCAACTGCTCTGCTCATTAGAAAAAAAAAAGTACGATTACTGCAACCAGTTATCTTTGAATAAAGATAAAACCTGCATTTATTTAAGCCAAAAAATGTTTCTGCTGAACCTTTACAGAGGGAGTTGAAACCCTGGCCCTGCATCAAGGCACAGAAAGAATCCACTGCCCTCCCACAGCACTTTATTTTTTGAGACTCATGATGGAACCAGGGATTAGTTTTGCCAGTTTTGTTATATTAAAGCTTTATTTTTGCCTGAAGTCTTACGAAATCATAGCAATTTGTTAGTATTTGATGATAAAATCATTTATTAGAAGCAGCTTGCATCATCTGTTCGGATAAAGTTAAGGCACACACTTTCAATCTTGTTCAACTTAACAGGCATCAGGATACAGTAAATTCCCAACAACAAATCCCAGCACCACATATCTTCCATCAGAAAAACATTTTAATAGCTATACATTAACCTTTCCTCCACAGTCAAATATCTTCTCATTAGTATAATCTATAGAAAGAGCTTCTTCTAGTGACTTACAACTATGAGAGGCGCTCACTATGCTAAAAAAGCTGTCTCTTTGCATGGCTGTAGCTGAGCAGGAGATGATGGCATAACCACTTCAAGAGAAATGTCCTGCAGCACAACTAGACAGATATCCCCAGAATAGCCATTCATGCTTCAGGTAGGTGAACACATGCTACTAACAGCACCTGCAGCTTGTTGGGCTTTCCCATCTGCTCTTCATTTACATGTATTCAAAGGATCACTTCAGCTCCTTTGTTGAGTTTATTTGCCAGGAACATCTTCCCAGGTCACGATATCTGTGTTAAATGTATCTCTTTCTTTTTTTTTTTAGTATATTTGAGGTAAATCTTTAACACTACTCACCTTTGGGCAACCAGTAAGTTCTCCAAAACTACCTTTTTCTAATTACAGATAATTAAATCAAAGGTTAAGAAATTAAGTTAAAGGCACGTTAAGAGGCTTGTTAAGCCCTCTCCCCAGTTATAGTTCAGTGTGTTGCAAAGACAGTAAATGCATTTAAACTTCTTTCATGGAGATGTATGTTTGCCCTATATTTTAATTAATGTTTTGATTTATACTATACCAAGGTAATTCATGCTTTAAATTACAGTATCTATTTTTTTCCTCAAATGTATCTAGTCAACTGAGCAACCCTGGAAGCTACACTTCCAAAACAAAGTATTATCTCCATTATCCAGATTACTTATCCATGAAGTTGATGCCACCTACAGAACTTGCTCAAAACTTCTAGTATGGTTGCTCTACTAACTTTTCTGAAGCAGTCAGCATAATTTTGTCATACTCTGAACTTTTCCAGATGCTTGTTTTCGTTTTCTGTTACACAAACACCAAGAGATTCCCTTATCTCAGGTTTGATTTTAGTTTTACACATGCAAGGTGCAGGTATTTCCTAGTCATGTTTAAAGGGCAACATTCACCCTCATAAGGAAACAAACATGAGAAAGCAGCAAAGAAAAAACATGCCAGGGTGTCAGAGCTGAAAGACAATTGCCATCCCTATTAATTTCAATTGTCATGCCACTATGAAAAAATCAGATGAACCAAGGACTAGGGAAAGATGACTTCCTTTCAATAATTAGAAAATGGACCTTTCTGATGGTCATATTAGAAGCACTGGCAATAACTATGGAAGATTTACATAAAGCTTTCTTTCCCTTTTTCTTACAGTTGCCCAAAGCAAAGTACAGTGGTCTTACTACCTGTCCTGCCTTCAAGCTACACCAAACTCCAGAGCTGTACGTGCTCAGGGGATTCTGAAATTTGAAGAGTTTCAAATATTTTGCCAGCAACACCACTAGCTACATATGGATGCATCAACTCATATATCTTCTCAATGCAACACATCTTGCTGCTATGCCAAGATAATTATTTACATGGTGGACTTTCAATCACACAAAGCATTCTTCCTGTAGAACACCTTATTAGCAAACATCACTTTGCATTTTTAAGTGAGATTTCTGTATTTCATGCTTGGTCAAAAGGTCTCTGAATTGATCAAGTGTTTTAACTATCCATTTAAGGGAGTTGAGTAAAAGGTGATCACAGAAGGGTTGATGTTGAAGGGTTGGTCAGCTGCTCCAACCAACATCTGTGCTCAAGCAGGACCAGCTAGAGCCAGCTGCACAGGGCCCCATCAAGATGGCTTTTAAATGACTTCAAGGATGGAACTCCACAACATCCCTGGGTAAGCTGTGCTAGTGTTTGAAAAGCAGAAACCCACTGTGAGAGCTGTCAGTGCCTGTTACCTCTTGCCCTGTCCCTGGGCACTGACAAGAGCTTGGCTGACCTTTCTCCATCTCCTACAACCAGCTTTCATACACCCAGATAAAGACCCTCTGAGCCTTGTCTTCTCCACACTCAGTAGCCCCAGCTCTCTCAGATTCCCTCAAATGGAAAATGCCCCAGCAGTCCCAGGGCCATCTCTCTGCACCAGCACTGAACTTGTTCCAGTATGTCAATGTTCTTCTCATACTGGGAGACCAGAACTGAATCCAACACTTCAGGTATGGCCTCACCAATGCTGAGGAGAGGGTTCACCTTTATCAACCTGCTGGCAACAATTCTCTTCATGCAGCCCAGATGGCTCTTGGCAAATTCTCTAAGATGACCCATAAAAACCTCTGTCTCCATAAAGCAAGGGGTGAAGGTGAAGAGTCTATCACACTTTCTGAAGCTATAGAAACTGGATTATAACCAAAAAGATATCTGCAGAGATACTTGCTGATGGGCAGTATTCTGAGATTAGCCAAGGTTATACAAATAACCTACAGCAAAATATTGTCTGTTACAATAGGATACAAGATGTGAGGTTAATAGTGTACAGAAAATTCACATGCATTTAAAACTTCTGTTAATGACAGTGATAGCCCTCATCTTCTCTGTGGTAAACAAATGGTATTTACATGAGAGGTAAATGTCACCCGAGATTCAGAGCTCCAGGGAAAAAAATATCCTTGTTAAAAGGATAAAAGTATGCAATTCCCTAATGTACAAGCACTCTGTATGTATAAACTAACTTCCATATACTTTCACATGTCACACAGAAACTATGAGATATGGACCAATTACTAAGAGCCCAACAAAGTGTCACAAATACGACTTAGGGGACCAAGGCAGCTCTCCTATAATGAAAGGCTGAGAGAGCTGAGGCTGGACCAGATCTCCAGAGGTCCCTCCCAGCCTTAACTATTGTGGGCTTCTGTGAAGCTGTCAGAGTGTGTGCTTTTCCACTGAGAAAGGTACTTTGACACATGATTCATAACAATTACAGATACACTATTTCTCCAGTGAAGTGGAAAGCAAAAGAATAAATTATAAAGGGAGGGAAAAAACCCAAAAAAACCAAATCAAACCATACCTGCTGAGTTACTCAACAGTCCAGAAGCTAAAACTGATCTCTCAACTGAAATGAGTGCACGTTCTTCCCCTCTTGTAACACAAGTATGGGACTTTTCTGTGTTCACTTCTTTCCTCCAACTACCAAAAGTAACCTTATCTCAGGATGCTCCAACACAGCATCTAAAATCATTTCCCCCTCCTTGTTACTGGTAACATAAGGACAGATTAAAAGTTGTTATGGTTAACAGATGCGATAAGCACTATATCTCAGCAAACTTTTATTTTAAAAAATGCAGAAAGTTCATTCTCTGACAATCTAAACCAAACTTGGGGCTGTACGCACAAGAGTATGTGATAACTAAAACTGTCACCAACTGCCTTTGCCAGTTCTCTGCTTGTTCAGAGTCAAGCTCCCCAGAAGCTACCATCCAGCTTCCGGCCCTGCTGCACAGCCACCTCCAGGATACTCACCTGAACCAACAGGGCCCGTGAGGAAAAGCAGTACCAAAACAGCTCTCTGCTTTAGATTTCTAAACTACTTTAGTTTTAAATTCCCTTAGTAACGTTTCACTGCACTGAACACACACCCCCTTGCCCACTGTGCTCTTCATTTCTTCTTCCCAAACTCTCCATCTGTTATTCCAATACACCATGTTATACCATTAGGCTCCCCTCTGGTAATCACAGACACCACCACCATTTGGTTTCTCAGGGAAGTCAATAATGCTCCCATACCTCTCTGGTATGTACATCTTTAATACTACTCATGTGATTTTAAGAGTTACTCTATTATATCCAAAAAGTAAGTTAAACATTTTATTTAAGGTGACCCAAATGTGTTCATTACTAAAGAAAACTTCTTTGTAAAGGGGCACAGAAAGAAAACGTATATATAGTCTTCTGCTTGTTTTTCCAAGAATAAGGAACAACCACATGCACATACACAGAAAACATTTTAGATTGCACTTCTGAAGAGAGCAATAGTGAGGCAAACTGTCTTGGCAAACCAGCCACCAACAAACAGACAAGTTCATCCTCACTTGGTAAAAGAGCATTGCAAAGTAGAAAGGCACTTAGCTCACTCTTAAAATAAGAGCTAATGCTGTAAAAGATCAGATATAACAAAGTAGTTTAAACCAGAGAGAAATCATGCACTGAAAAAGGAAGGCCAAAATAAGAAATCCTAGGATGACAACTTGATTCACAGTTTACTCAAGTTAATGAAAGACGCCAACTCCCACAGATTTCAGCGGGTTATGAAACAGGTCCTGCAGAGGGAAACGTTCCAAGTCACAAACAGCAATGTCGTATTTTGATACGTAATTGCCACTACTGCCTATGAAGAAATCCCTGGTGTAAAATAGAGAACAAATACAATAATCTCGCTTTCTCATTTTTAAAATGGCATGAAAGAAACAACAAAAGAAAGTTATTGAAGAGAACTAGATTGTTCCCAGCTGTTGTCATAAAATACTACAGCTGTTCATGTCATTGCAGCTAATGACCAGTTGCACTTTTTTAAAGATTGTAACACAGTATGACCATTGTAATCTACATCAAACTGAAACTTGGCAAGCACCATGGAAAAAAGACTAAGAAATTATTTAAATCCTGTTAGATTTTATTTTTTAATTTCTGTTCATGGGCTGGTTTTGAGTGTTTTGGGGGGATAGGAAGGGATTTGGTATGAATGGTTCTTTATTCAAATTGTCAATTACATTAAACTACTTAAAAAAACATGGTAAATAACAGGTATTAAATTATCAAAATTTCTTTTCCAGTAATAAAAAGAGAATTCAACGAGTAAGTCCTGGGATTTTTTTGTTGTTGTTGTTTAAAAGAGGTGTGCTGACCGAAAGTCTCAAGTTCAAAGATGATGATGATGATGAAACATCTTTTCTCTGGAACCAAGAACAGGGTAGACATCACTATCTAGAAGCTTTTAATTGTTTTGTTGACTGAACTATACATGAACCAAATCAGTTTTTTTCATAAAGATTCAAGTACACAAATGCAAAGAAAAGGTTAAAATAGAAAAACCCACATATATCTATATGTACATATATACAAAAAGAATTTTCAGATACAACTCTCTCTAATGTTGCATTACTCCTTGACATATGGAGAAAAAGCTTGGGGAAAGCATGTGTTCCCACACAAAATCTCCACAGAACCTGAAACACACTATTTCAAGTAATTTAATGTAATTTCCCATGAAAATGAGAGAGCATAGGTTCCTCTCTAGCCATGTGTCCTTCCCTCCAAGATCACCCATACAGAGCTACAGACCAGAAAGAAATCACAATCCTACACCCCTTGTTATCTTCCCTATAGTTATCAAGAAAATCAGTAATTCATGAAGAAAACTAGAAGTCATTTACCACTTTCTCCACTTTAAGACATAAAAACACTGCCACAGAAATTCCAAACACTTTAGAAAGAAGACTATTTAAACATACACTGTTTCAACTCATTTTCCTGGCACCAGCCTGGGACCCTGCAACAAGTTTCCTTATCCAAAGAAAGAAAGAATTGCAAAAGGTGTACCAAACATAGCAACAGATAACAAGTTAGAAGCTGAGCCTCTTTTCCTCACTTTGATCTAGACTGCAAAGGATTTCTTTCCAAACGATGGTTACTTCAAAACATGAACAACTCTGAAACTTTATGGAGCCACAAAGTTATTTATTTGTCACTATTAGCAAATTAAAAAATAATAAAAAAGTAAAATAGTACACTCTACCTTCAAAGACACTCACAAAAGTCTAAATTAAAAATAAAAATCTAATCACACATTACATGGGGCCAAAATTCTGTAGTCTGGATTCTAATTAAGTCTATTGAACAATGCCCAGAATGACTGTTATAAGACTCTCTGTAGCATCACATCTGCATAAGCCATTATTAACACATGTTATTTTCACCATTCCAATCAGAAGTTCAAAGTGCATTTCCTTTCTTATGGCAACACTGTACAGCAAGATCAAGTCTGCACAATTAGAAAGCATTAGACAAACATTGTAGCAGAATTCGCTCCATAGCAATTTGGTTTTTTTTTTTTTTCCTCCTTCCATTAGCTCTACATTGTGCAACAGTCAAGATAATTCAAAGGATTTTGGCCAACAGCAATCTGATGCAATAGAGTGCCTAAGCTGAATGCCTCTAAAAGAAAGGATGGAGAGAGAGAATATAAGATAGAATACTGTTATACCAATACCTGTCTCCATCAGTACATGTTTAATCACATTACAGCACTTTTTAATTTTGAAAGCTTGATTTTTATTAACCCAAATATGTCTATCCGAAAAATTAAAAAACAGCTGCTGCTTTTTTCAAAGATTTTATACAACTTTTTTTTTTAGCATGGTTTTTCCCTTTCTTTCCCACAAAGGTTTGGTACAGTCTCCATACTGACTAGGTTCTGCACCTTCTACACCTAAAGTTTAAGGTGGGGATTTTAAAATTCACTCATCTCTGGTGAACGTTAGGATTCTTCTCAGCATTACTAACTTCACCAAGTCTTACCTTTCATTCCTAGCTAACTTCCATGTCGGATTATAAAAGCACTAAGGCACGAGGGCCCACACCACCTCCCTTCCAAGCTAACCAAGAACATGCTGTCCATGCTATTTTTGCAAACTACATGAGTTGAAACTAACAGTCACACTATGAGTGTTCAACATAAACTGCTAAGAAACCTGCAAGCAGCAACTGAGCTGCAGAATAGAGACATCCTTCTGTGACAAGCTGGGTAGAGCTTGAGCAGCACACTGACAGTGGAGCTATTCACTGAAAAGAAAGCTACGGTCAGCAGCTGGCTGCAGAGTTACAATAGAAGTCTGAGAAGAGGCAGAATATACTTCCCCTGTTCTCACAGGCTTCCCCAGGCACCTACAGATTTACCAAAAGCAAAGACACAGTGTTCTATGAACCTCTTCCATTAAATACATGCACCCAAATCTACCAGACAGCACTTAGGCTATTCATCACTTTTAGCAATTAGCAAATAAGCATAATACCAACAAGGAGAGAGGAGTTTGCAGAAACACAAGACAAGAATATACAGGAAAAGCAAGGGAATTTTGTACGAGAGGGAAAAAGCACTGAAAACCCAACTTGCTGAAAAGAAAAAGGAGCTGCAACAGAAGTTGAGCACAGCTTTTAACTACAAGCAGAAAGAAGTCTGAATTATAGACAATTTTCAAATGAAATGTTTTCAAAAACTGGTTGAATACACCCTAAAGTCAAAGGATGCCATCTACACCTTAGACAGACAAGAATTAACTTCTAATTCAAACCACCATTTTTAATGCATGGTGCCTTTCCACTTCGTTTCTTTTCCTTTCTGGCTCCAAACATAAATGGTGTTACTTGGAAATTAGCTGGAGACGATGCTGACATCCTAAATCAATCTTAAATAAGACAATCATGTTCTCCAAACACAGCAGTGTTGCTGTATCAACGTTACCATGCCTAAGTTCTCTTATAAATAAAGATGTCAGTTTAGAACACACATAGATGACTGTCAAGGAGGTACTACTCTGGAGGTGTTATTTCAACAGTGGCAGCTTTCTGGGGGAAGAGTAAATAGGGCAGGAACTAGTTCAGACTTTTACCTTTAAAAGTGATTTACCATCCTAGCACTTATTGTCTTCCTGGTTTTCCACATATCCTCTGCTCTCTTTCTTTATTCAGTAATTATAGGAAAACACTAAGTATGTACCTGGAGTACCACCTCCAACAATTATACATCTCAATCTACAACCCAAGTGGCAGACCACTTAGAGAGCCACACATTTAGATTAACATGCATATTTAGGCTGCACATGCAGCCATGGTTTTCAAAACTGTGATGATACTTTCCACCATTACTGATTAGACATAAAATGGTCTTTTATGGGGGAAAGTCAAGGTAAATGACTGATTATCAGAAGAGGAAATGATTACAGTGTTCAGTTGAAGAACCATTGTGAAATCATAGACTATATTTGATTCATGAAACCACATACAAAGGAATATAAGAAGGCACCTTTTCATGAAGATGATTTGAAGTGGCTTTTACTTCAGAAACTTGTGGCTTCTTTTATGGCATGCTTACAGTAAGTGTTAAGCAGTATCGCTCCATCTTAAAATACCCTTAAGGAAGTACTTTTTTTCCACATTCCTTGAAGCTATGAAAAAGAAACTAATTCCCACGATATAGTGCTTCAACATCACCGAGAAGCCTAAGATAAATTAATATTCACACTTAAATGAATTTAACTTATAGTCCCACTGTTGTACTATAAGTAGGAGCCACTCAGCAATACAGAAGAAACTGGGAAAAAATCAGGAAAGATGAGTTGGGAATATCCAAGATACAAGTACTTATTTACTGACATTACCCAAAATTACTTTTGATTTAAAAATCCCTTTAGAAATACCAGACAGAAAACACTATGCTGAGTTCTAGAAGCCTAAAACTACAAAAAGATAATTTAAAATATCAAGTTATATAACCAAAGGTCAATACATTTTGCATGTGATCTTCCTGCCACAATCTGCACTGAAATGCAAGCATATCCATGCAAGAACTATAATCTCTAAGTACGATACATGTGATGGAAGTAAATACCATTCAATTTGGCTATGGATAGCAGAGAGAAAGCAACTGTTCTCCACAACAACCCCCTATAGAAAATGACCTCAACTGGCTCATATTTTCCAATTAAGTGAAATGCTGATATCATCCAGTATGTACTCCTCTTTCAACAATTACCAACAATGGCATTAAAAGTACCAGCTCCCTAGCAAGGCTCAGTCAAAAAGAGCAGGCAACAGAAGGCAGCTTTAGCCAACATGGAATTCAGAAGCATACAAAAGGTTTTTAACACACAAACAAGGCAATTTTGTGCCTCGTTTTGTATCAGTCCTACGATCCAGCACACTCAGCAAGCCACTCTCATCATACAGAGCATGAGAAAAGCCTCCCACCTATGCAGTAGGCAATAACTCTGTAAGAAAGGCACCCTTCAGCATGCGCACAATTTTCCCTCCGTGCCTACACAGCAAAAGACTTGTTTAACTAAAGGGCTTATTTACAAAATCATCTTAATGACTAAGAGGCTCAGTGAGTTCATAAATCAAAACAAGTCACCAGCTTTATTATACACAGTCATCAAAGACTGTACTTTGGTTTTGTTTCAGTTTCTCAGCACCACACTCATAATCCCTCATGAGCATTACACACGTACCACATACACACACAGGTTTACACAATGTAAAACATACAAAGATTGCAATACCTAAGTGTCATCCAATTGATAAAATCTACTGGTTTTACAAGTGTTAACTTAGTTTTGACATAAGGCAAGAACCAATCAGTTACATACATAAAAAACCATAA
Source organism: Brachypodius melanocephalos (assembly GCA_013398615.1). Taxonomy (NCBI): domain Eukaryota; kingdom Metazoa; phylum Chordata; class Aves; order Passeriformes; family Pycnonotidae; genus Brachypodius; species Brachypodius melanocephalos. The sequence goes on along the minus strand of VZSR01000318.1, from coordinate 1,226,065 downwards.
CACAGCAACCTTGGTTTTCTTCCTAAACAATCATAATATCTCTCCAAGTATATTCAATTGTTTTCTCCTCTTAAGTGCCTCTCACGCAGCTTGTTTCATAAAGGTATCAGGAGATTTGCAAATATGGAGTCACTAAAACTGAGGTGGATATACACCTGTTCCTTCAAATGAAGGTGAAAGTGGATAGGGAAGAGAAGGTAATCAATCCCCAGCTGTACCTGTGCCACCCTTCTGGCATAGCTGTGGGTGGATTCCCTAGTTAATAATACACCTTGAACTCAGATGCAGTATTCCTCAGAGCAAGCAGTATATTCCTAAATACTACAACAATAAATTAATTAAAAGTAAACCAAAGTCAGCTTTCCAATGCCAAAAGAAACAACTACAAAGCAATTCCTTCCTTTTCCTCATAAAGATCAGGTAGACAGAATCCTCAGCGTCCCCAAAAGACAGGCATATCATCCTTTACTGTATTAGACAGTTATAACTATTTAAGTAACCTTGTCCTCATCATAAATAAGCAATACTCAGATATACACCAAAACATATACCAAATCCACCAAAATTACAGACATTCAGGTCAACACAATTGCTCAAAAACCAGTGAAGCACTTGCAGGACACAACTATGCTGGAAACATTGAACTCAATTCAGAGGCAGGCTTCTGAATTCACCAATGCTGGATTCCAGCCTGGAGCACAAGCCTTTGGTGAATACACGTAAGTCTCGCTGGACTAATGGGAATTAGCAATGAAGTTTAGAGTTTCCATTATTGACAGCAATTTTATCTCTCACAAATCTGAAATTAACACTGATGGCAACATATCGATCGTGAGCCGGCATTCATATTATATTACAAACAACTGTCAGCCTGCACTTTGGGAGAGCATTAACAACGACACAGTTTGAAATTCAGAGACAGCAGAGAGTGGTGTCTGGTTTTATTGTGTGTTGTCAATTGCTGATATAACCGTGTAAACCTCCCCATGCAACACACAAGAGGAAAGGAAACTGCCAACACCAAGGATCGCAAGGCATGGCTACAGCCCTTCTAAACAGCTGAGACAGATTTCATCAAAACTCCACTTCCAAGAAAAAAGCACAAAAAAACCACAAAAAAAATACAAAAGCATACAACCTTCCCCTCAAAAAATCAAAACAATTATTGTACCTTACTAACTGCAAGATTTCCAAGAAATTCTGACTGCACTTCTTCTGTGGCTATTCCAGTTGACTTTCAAAGCTTTTACTTAGGATTACTATGCTTTAATGTAGTATTCCTCAGAGGCATTAATGCAAGCCTAAATACGTTGAGGAGGTCAAGTAACATGATATATGGCTTTTCCTTCCCAATGGGTGGGGTTCAAATCTTGCTAATGTCACTAGTGAGCAAAAGCTGTTGACATCAGTGACCTGAGCCATGTGGAATGAGCTACTATCCTCAGTCCAGTTTTTCCTGGACAAGTACTCCTACCTTCACAAGGACAATCAAGCCCACACTCTGGCTGACAAGTCTCAGGAGTCAGAAGCAGCATGATATAAGGAATAGCTTCCTCAGTCCTGAAGAAGGACATGAACTTTTAAAGACAGCTCTGTTCAAGTGAAAGCTGCATCATACCACTAACAAAAAGGCAAGGAATTTCAATTAGCAAGTACATCAAGTCAGCACTTCCTTCAACAACAGTATGTTGTCCTGAGCTTTGATCCCACAAACTTATGAATGCACCTGAACACATGGTTTATCATATTTGCAGTCGACAGACCAAAGTGTTGCTCATCTACAGCATGACAAAATCCAGAGAGTAAAGATGAACTGTGTAATTTGCATCACAACATATATACCATCTCAAGGAGAGCACCAGAGTAAATTGAAAGTACCCCTCAACTGCATTCTCTGGATTAATTTTACTTTTTCCTTTAGCTCAACAAAACAGATGGTTTTGTCAACTTTAACAGGAGTTAATTTGCTTCTGGAAACTTAACATTACACACAAGCTTGAATTGCTCATCACAGGACAGTGTAAGATCTGTATAACAAAGCCAGAACACCAGGACATTAAAAACATGAGGGGAAAAAGGCTTGGGAGCCCCTAATCGCAAAAGCATGTTTTATTTTTGAGTCAAAACAGTTCAAGTACAGTTCAGACAATTCAAAAAGCAAAGCAAAATGAGTGTGAGATTAAATCCTCACCTATGGAAATAGTCCACTTCTCTGTATATTGGAGCTTTTTAAGCATGAGAAGCAAAAAACAAAATCAAACCCACAGCAATCCACTGAAGAAGCAGCTCCCAGCCATAAGCAATTTGCACAAAGCTGCTGAACTGTAATCCCCCCAAGCCCGTCCCACAGTTATGTAACAGTGCCAAGCCAGGATTTTTCACCAGCCAGCTCAGTTACTGTTAGAAGGAAACATCTCTCACACGCCAGCAATAGAGAGGGTTAAAAAAAAAAAATAAATCAACAAAACATAATAAAATGAAACCAAAAAATCCCGCACAGGCAAGCAGAGGAAAAAAATTAATCCAGCGACTACATCTGCGTTAAAGGCATTTCCTTTTCAAATAAGGTTTTATATTATATTCTAACTTAAAAGAATTTAACTAACTTGCTTTCTCAGGTTACACCTTACCAGAGTTAGAATATCTGTTGTTTTCTCTCTAAGATAACAAGACTTCAATGACTTATATAGGTGCTCACAAAGTACCTTTTTATTTAATTATTCTTTATTAATTTAACACTGCAAGCCCATTTCAGTTTTTCATCTCAAGAGGGTACAAATCACATCCTATATGACAGAAACAACAAAGTGATCTTCCCTTTATCACCACCAGTTGTTACTTGATTTCCCTAAAGTTCATATGAAGGCAGTGTGAAGTGCCTATGATGCAGCAAAGAATAATCTTATTAACAGTTTACTGTGTACTACACTCTTCAGATGCTATTTTAAGACCTTAAAAGGACTCCAATATTTAATAGAGGTATGAACCAGTTAAGCAGATCTTCACAGCTACACTGAAACACTGATGTACAGATAGCAAGGGCAATGGACACCCAAGCAGCATCTTTGTTCTTCTTGTTCAAGACTTGAGCTCAGTCTAACCAAGTTGATTTCTCACTGAGTTGCATAATAAAAGTACTTAACTACACCTACTGCTAAGTCTTCTTAAAATTAGTGGGTTTAGATGTTTGAGACATTTACATATGTGAAAAACGCAAAGAGCGATTCCGGACAAAACGCATTTAGATGAGTTGAAAACACTGAAGGGTTTGTAAATACTGAAATAATTCCTATTCATGACAAACATTGTCTTAAGCCAAAGGAAGTTCTGCCACAGCAAAGATCAGGCCGTTTGGCCATGTATTAGGACCAAGCAGATTAAGGAAATTAAAAAAGAAAATGGGATACCCAAAAATCATGAAGTTCTCCTAACAGGATGGCCACTTGTTGTTTCTACAGGAGACAAGTATCAGCTTAACACAGGCTTTAAAGCCTACTCTTGGTGTGATGTAACAGACTGAAGCTTAAATTGTAAATATTATAGATATTAGAAAGCAAAGGTGAATTTACAAGTGATTTTCTAAAAATTCTTGCAACTATGCTTCTTACACTATCTGACTATCTACAATTTCCTTTGGAGGGCCATAAAATGAAGAGGGGAAAAGGCATAAGAAGGTAAATGTAAACATAAACACAAAACCATAAATAATACATCTTCCCAAATAACATTTACACTGAGTGTTTCATTCTGGCATACACTGATGTAAATACAGAAGTGTACGTATTCCAAGGCCATTTCCATTCCTAGCTTCCCAGGATCTGGACACACGCATGCTGCACCCAGGATAAGTGCTGTCCACCCTAGCATACGGGTTATAATCTAACTGGGTGAAATACACCAGAGCTGGGTACATTTGGCTGTGTGCCCAGTGCGGAAGGAAAGAAACAAACAAACAAAAAATGCGGACCACTAAATACACGTGCACTTCCTACACAACGAGAAGTGCACATGTGCAATTTACATCAGGCATCACCCCAGTAAATAAAACCTTGGTCTGTACTGAGGGGCACAACGTGTTGTTAACCCAAACTCTGATTTGTTTATATGGCCGAGACTGGCAGCACACGCATACCTCCGAAACAGAGAAAAAATCATGGAGCTCATGCGTGTTTGTGCCGAGGGCCCTCACGCACATTTGCACGCACACGCGGGAGGCACGGCCACGGAATGCCCGCCAGATAACTTCACATCCTAGCAGGCCGGGCCGTCAGCAAGAGACGGCGATGGAGGAGGAGGAGGAGAAGGAGGAGGAAGCAGCCTGCGCCACCTCCCACAACGCCCGCGGCCCGCGCCCACGGCGCGCTCCCCCTCGCCCGGCATCCCCGCCGCGGGTGCCGCGGGGGCGGCCCTGCGGGAGCGGGGCACGGGGGAGCCGGGCGGCGCAACCGGTCCGCAGCAGCGGCGCTCGGTGTGGGAGCGGAGCCCCGGCTGCTGGCGCGGGGAGGTTTCCAGGCATCCTTGCTGCATGCGGGGAGCAGAAAGGCAGTGACAAGCGGCGGCGGCACAACCTCCGGGGGGGCTCCGGGGAGCGCGGTCCGGAGGAGAAGGAGGAATGGGGGATGCCCAGAGGAGCAGGCGGCCTGAGGGAGGGGGCCGAGCCCTGCCCTCCTCTCCCCCAGGCACCTAGGCGGGGGAGGAAGCTGGGGCTCCCCCTCTCTCTCACGCCAGCCCTGTGCAGCGCCTTCAAGGCGGAGGGGGGGAGGCGGCGGGGGGAGGAAGGGGGGGAAATGCTGCAATGTAGCGCCGGGCAGGCAGGCAAGGGAAGCCGCAAACCCTCCACCGGGGCCCGGCGAAAGCCCCCGGGCCGAGCCCACCCCTCCCAGCTACCTTGCTGCCGGCAGCCCGGCGGTACCTGCCCGGGGCGGGGAAGGGGGGGCGGACGCGACCCCGGTAGGGAACCCGACGGGAGGATCCGGCCGAAAGGGCGGCGGGGGCGCAGCACCCACCTTTCACCACCCTGTCCGTCGTCGATAACTTGGGATCGACGGCCTTATGCTCCGACATGTCCGGCGGCCGGGGAGGCGGCGAGGCTCTCCCCCTTCGGGCAGGGCAGGCGCGGGCTGAGGCGGCGGCGGCCGCTGCGGTCACGGCTCCGGCTCCTCCGCTGCGGCCGAAGTTGCCGCGTCCCGCCGCCGCTCGCTGGCTCGGCTGGGCTCTGCCGCGCGGTGCCTTCCTCCTTCGTCTTCCTCCACCCCCGTCCTCCTCCAGTTAATTATTGCTCGCTTTCAATCACGCCTCCGGGCTGTGCAGGACTGCTCGCTCTTCCCCCCCCCGCCAAAGACCCCGGCGACAAAACCCGCGGCGGGCTGCTGTCAGGCAGCGCCGGCAGGAAAAGCCGCGAGTGGACGCGGGCAGCAGGAACAGCCAGGTTGCACACGCAGCGGCCAGCCCTGCGCTTCCTTCCTCCACGGCACGGCGCGCCGCTCCGGCACCTCCCGCCGCCGCCGCCGCCACCACCACGGCCGCCGCCGCCGCACTGGATCGGGATCCGGATCCGTGTCTTCCCCGCCGCCCCCCGCAGGGTCTCTCCCAGCTCGCACCGACACCGGCCGCGGCCCCGCGCGCCGCTGCACACGCTCCGCCGCGCAGCCCCCGCGCGCCGCCCGGCCCCGCCCGCCCAGCTCCCGCTCCCGCGCGCCGCCATTGGCCCGCGCCGCGCTGCCAGTCACGGACAGCGGCCCCGCCCCGCGCATGCCGCACCGCCCAGGTGCGCCCGCCCGCCCGCGCCGCGCGCAGCGCGCAGCGCCGGGGCCGCGCAGCCCTCGCCGAGCGGCCGCACGGCGCGGCCTGAACCGGCCCGGAACAGCACGGCACGGCACGGGCCACGTGTGGCCGCGGGAGGGAGGCTGCTACCTGCCGCTCACGGAGGCGGCGGCTGCGCGCCGGGAACCGCGCCCAGCGGCCGCGCCTGCGTGCTCGGCCACCCCGCGCGGGTGCGGAGCACCGGCCGCTCCGAGCGCCTGCCCCGCGGGGCGACCGCTCCGAGCTAGGGCGTCCCCGGAGAGGTGACACGCAGGTACCGGCACGCGCGCAGCCGGGGCTGGCCTGTGCGAACGGGGAATCTTCTTAAATAGCATCCTTGAGCCGGGGGATTGCTGATCCATCCCCTCGGATAAAGGAAAAACACATCCGTCGCCCCTAGTTGTGTACCTTGCCCAGCGCACCTGGCACACGCCAACTTGGGGCATGTGCTGGCTCGGCCTCGATACTGGGGCACCCCTGTCCCCTGCAAGGACAAACGGGATGGCCAAACGTGGGTGAGAAGTGTTCGCCGCCCCCAGCTGGAGGACAGCAACTCTTGCTTCGTGTTTCTTAGAGGATTGGAAAGTAATTTACATCTGTGAAGGTGTCCTCCACCATTCCAGACAACATAAATATTGTTATGGGCTTGTTTATACATGTTGTTCAGGAGGAGCTATTCTTGACTAATTTCATGACTAATTTCCAGAATAAGTCTGAGCTGTTCCGGTTTAGTTTAACACTGTGAGTTTTAATTAAAGAGGAAAATAGGGCACAGCTGTTCTGGAAGAGGGTTGTTTACAGAATTGCTGTTGAATAACTTCTGTGTAGATCAGCCAAGAATCAACAGACACCTAACCCTTCTTCCCATTTCCCTCTGGGGTGATGTACAAGTTGCTTGCTCAGCAGATAGCCACAAAGAATATAAGATGGCACTTGTGACACATACTCTCTGCTTTGATTTGCCTGACATTTTTAGGGGACCTTTTTTGGCTGTCCTTGTGGTATTTTCTCTGTGCATGGGAAGACATTATATGTGACTGACATTTAATAGAACAGCATGAGTTCTCAGCTTGTTCCAACAACTGTGGTGAGCTCCATGTGCTGTGACCATCCTCTTGTCTCAGGAGCACAGACTAGCTGGGTAATAAAGTTGTCATCTGAGATTCCTTTTGCAATGGTAACAAGAGAATGTGAAACAGAGCTAGGTCTCAAACAAGGGTGTCATATATGCCCAGAAAAATCCTGAAGCCCATGACAAGTAAGCAGACACCTCCCCATATGGTAGGCATAGTTCACGAAGTATGAAGTGCACAGAAGGATCTAGACAGAAAAAAACCCTACATCTTCATCCCCACTGCCCGGAAACACTGCCCAGCGGCACTTGGTGCTTGGACAGGGAAGGGGAAGCAGCATGTGAGGAATGCAGCATGGCCAGTATTGCCTACACCTTGTGGGCCCCAGCTTCATGAGGTGTGGAGGACCAGTTTGGATCCGTTCTGTGACTGCAGACTGCCTGCATGAGTCATCTAAATTTGTCTTCATAGGCTGGAGTAACAGAGATGCTGGGTCTCTTGAGTTTACATTTGCTCCCCTATTAATCACAATACAAGACTTCAGCTCTGATTTTTTAACAAGAAAGTATCATTGTTGCTGCTGCTTATATAAGGACATCCAGTGCCACAACTCCAGCATGAGTTCTGAAGACTATATAGGAGTTCTTTTCTTTAATGATTTTCCTCTCCTAGTTTTCAATTATAGTATGCCATCCAGGCTACATAAAACTCTTTCATTTTATCTTGTGGTGGGTCTTATTCATCTGTTGAATGTGTTTAGTCTTCCTTTACAAGGTAAAATCTCCATTTCAGGTCATCTCTTCTTTAGGAGCATTTAGATGAGCTTACATAAGACAAAGATCAGTACCACAGCCAAATACCACCTATCATGCCACTTCTGCAAGGTATGATACAGCCAAGATTCAGATCATAGGTGCAACACCTCATAACTACTCTGTCATGGTCTGGTGAAATCTTAACCCCATAACTTGTTTCAGTAGCAAAGTTTATCCTTGCTGTGATGGAGGGAAAGGAAGAGAGAGAAATCACTGAACATCGTCTTTGTTCTCTGATAATGGTAACAAACTAGGGATACTGTTTCAAAATTGTGTTAGTAGTAAAGCTTGTATAGGCATTCCTTATGACTTAAATCTGTCCTTCAAATCTATCCACACAGGTGGTCCTTCAGGTTTTTCTCACACTCCTTGGTCACAGAAGGATTTCTTTTTCATGGGATCTGAGTCCTATTAGGTTCCTTTCTCTCATTTAACAGCAGGAGGAGAATATGAAGATCGCATCTTTGGATGAAAAGAACACCGTCAGTGGATTCTGGGAAAATTCTAACATACTTGACCTCTTGCATCACTAATCCCTAGTAGCATTGTTAGTCATTTCATCCCCTAGTAGAATAGAAGCCCAGCACGATACATTGGAAGCTCTGATCGTCCAAAAAGCCGTCACTCCTGATTATTGATTTTGAGGAAAAGCTCTGTGAGAGCTGGGGAAGAGATTTTTTTCAAGTCTGGAATAAGTTAGTACCCACCTCTTTGTCTCAGATGAACAATTATTTTCCATTTTAGCTGAGACATTACAGTTCTTTTAAGCACACCGCAGCTCTGGAAAGTAGCAGCATCCAGCTGAAGTGGAAGGAGGAATAAATGCCCATACAATGAGAAGCTGGTAATTTTAATCCAGACACACAGACTGAGAGATTTCAAACTGTATCATAGATCCCATGAAAAATTAGCAATCAAGTTGTCTTGACTCTATTTCAGCAGAAAGGTGAGGATTATTTTATAGACATGTAGTGATACTTTTGCTCACTGACTCCACCAATTAAGATACTGTTTTAAAGTATTGATTGCAAGAGATAGTGTTTAAAATTTTCATCATTATTATTAAAGAATGACTGTTCTAGCTACAGGGAGTCTGTCCTTCCTGCATTATTCTTAGCCTCTGGAAGTTCTGGCTTCACATGTAATAAATGTAAGTTTGACAGTACCTTGGAAGTAAAGGGGAATTAGCGAGGGCTCTTAAATACCATGATGGCTGTATGGAAAATACGTGCAACAAGGTTAGTCTGGATGTTGGTGCTGCCTTAACTAATGATTTTCCTGATTTTTCTTTCAAGAGAGACGTGCAATTGTTTTGGTTTACTTCTCTCCAATATAAAAATTACTGGTAATTCTCAACATCTGTGTATCTATGTCTATTGCCTAGGCCATAGCCTCTATAGCATCATTGTCTACAAGATTAAAACCACTACATACTAGTCTGTGTTGACAGTGTGTCTTGAGGAGATGCTCCGTAGTGAACTCTAAGTTCTGTTACAGCTCACAGTCACAACAGTGACAACAAGCACCTACAACTTTCAGAAGAACTAGATTAATTACATTTAGCTAAAATAAATTTGATACCAAGTGTTGTATACTAGCCTTGGATAGGCAATATAATTTGGCAGTACTCCACATGTCGTTTGGTTCCATCATATCCAAGAGATGTAGAGAGCCTATACAAGGGACCAGCAATTTACATCACCATCAAGGGGCACTGTCTGAGGATTTTTTTTGACAATAGTTTTCCCCCTCTTTTTCTACCTCAGTACACAAGAGGAAGATTGGGCCTGTAGCAAGTAAATTCTTTTTATCATTGAAATACTTTTTGGTTATATTTGCAAGGAGATGGAAAGTTCAGATGGAAAAACACTGACACATAACCCATCACTAAATGTATCCTCTCCTTTTTTCACACCTGGTCTTCAAGTACCCACTGCAGGCACTTAACCTGGAGCTCTCTGGAGCTTTGCGTGTTTTCTCCAGCTTACATCTGTTGGGCTTTTGGCTTGGCTAATTATGCAGGTTCTGGATTTGGTCCTGAAGCTTTTAGCAGGATTTATATGCACTGTTAATGATACTATGCCTGCTTTAGAAAGCAAAGATAAATAGATAATTATGTAGAGGGTCATGGAATGGATGATACCAAAATGAATTGTGTTGCAATAAAATGCGAGCAATGGCATCTGGAATACAGAAGAGAGAAAGGTTAGCTACAAATTCCAAGATGTTGAATCAACATGGGAAACAGTAACGACTGGTGCCATGAACAGTTACATAGAGCTTGACTGGCATTTGAAAAGTCAACAAATAGTAAAAGAGAAGAACACAAGTGAGAGAAAATAACCTTGAGCCCTGTAAATTGTTTACCCCATGCCAAAACTGGCCTGCTTACAGCAGATTTCAATATAAAAGAAGCATAACTCTGGTCATCTAAGGCTGCAAATTTATATTTGCCTTCAGATTAAGCCTCTGATGCAAAACTGATCCACAAGTCATGCCTGTAATCCCTCACAGCATGCAGATTCAAGAGAAATCATGCAAAGGACTTCCATATCTGTCCCCATTCCAATACTGCTGAGAAGCAGTCTAACACAAGTTTCCTCCACTGCTGCTTAAGATTTCCTAAGTGGCACGTACTTTCACCAGACTACTCCAGTAAGCCCAAAGGTGAAGATCTGATAAGAATTGAATTTTGATAGGAGCGAAGCCAGCATAAGAATAAATCAAAACACCAGAGATGGAAAGAATAGTCTCAAACTGAAAAGCATAGTCAGAAAGTTACAAAGCCAGGTGTTTGAAAACCAAAGTCCCTATTGTAAGTCAAGTCAGGACTGGGACAAGGTGAGGTATAGGAGCATAGCACAAAGGAAGCAGGAACCAGGAATCAAGACTAAGCAAACAAGAATGAAAGGCAAAGGAGTCAGAAGCAAAACTACAGCCAAATGGCACTGCAGGCTGCCAAGAACAACTGGTGGAGTTGCCTGACACATCTGCTGTTAGAGGAAATTAGCCAAGCTTTAGCTCCTGCACAGCAGGGCCACAGTCCCAGTTGCCCTATTGCATCCAGCTGCAGGGCCAGTAGCCCAGGCAAAGCCCAACAGTGTGGTTAAACATTCATTGACTTTAAACTTGATCTGCAGGAGTCACTTGTCCCTATAAATTTACTGGTGCAAGCAGCAGGTTTAACTGAATTTATGTATCCAGTAGAACACTGCACTGATTTGCCTAAATGTGTTTGAAATTACTGCTTTAATTAAGCACTGCAAGTTTGTGCAGTGAAAATGTGTTACTGTAGAAGAAAGAAAAAGCTGTATCTGAAGGCAGGCAACAGTGCCAAGATTCCCAGAAGTGGAAAGACATCCCCTCATCTCCCCCTACTGGTGTGCCCGTCCCCGAGCCTCTGCCTATGCCAACGCCTTGTGAAATTGGAAAAAAAGGACCCTTGGGAGCAGCTTCCAGCATCGAACTGTTCTCAAGAAGTTGACAACAGCTTAAAAACACAGTTCTGGTATCAAGAATTAGTCATTTGCTCCCAGGGAGTTCATCCCGCAGACTTTGGTTGTTAATTAGACATCGCTTTTAATGGGAGTCTACAGAATGCAGATTTTTCAAGGAGCTTTAGGATGTTATCCCAGTGAATATTAAAATCTTCTGGAAAATATAAATTAAGACAGAAATAGAAGGAAAGCTCACTGCATTTTAAATATGTTCTTGCAGCAGCAAACATCATGACAGACCAATGCCTGTTGAGAGAAAGGAACAATATTTGAAGGAAATGGGAACAGCAAAATAACAAGATATATATTCATTTTTTATTATATCTATATATAGCTGATTTACCTCTGGTGTGTTATTGAAAACTGCTAATGCCAGAAGCAGCTGAACAGATCCTGAAATAAGACATGATACCCAGGGTGTTTAATACCCAGAGTGCTTTCCTGCCTCCTTTTTCTGGAGTAATGCTGATGACAGAGACACAGGAACAAAGAGGAATGTGTGTAATTACTTTTGCAAGAGTAAGCGTTATTTGTTTTCATAGAGATGCCATGATTTATTATTTAGTTTTGCTGCCTTTATGGCCTGACAACAGTATAGAGTAAATTCCTGCCACTTTAAAGGTAACATGCATGGAACACATCCTGAAGTAAATGATTTATTTGAATGCCATCAGTGCCATCTGAAGGCTCAGTGGTAACAGACCATAACTGGTGCTGAGAGTGAGATAATTAATCACAATAAGCTGATACTCAAGGAAAAAACACTGAAAACTTTGATTTAGTTGCCAAAACTCTCAGAATGTTAAGTGTCTTGTGATGTATTATTTAAAGAAGCATAGTGAATATGAAAAGGAACAATGGACTAGAAAGTGTTTTCCAAGCTGACCTCCTGTGCTATATCTTTTCTGAGGAACTTTAGAATGGATAAAAAAAGACAGAACAAATTGATCTCTGAATGCATGTTTGTAAAATTCCTAAATATTTTCAAAACAAAATACTGAAAACTAGAGATTACCATGCAGTTTAAGGATCTCTAATTAATACAATTGCAATATTGAATTAGATGTAAATACCTTAGGTTGGCTTAGTGGTAGCACTACAAAATATAAAAATCTTCAAATAATTTTCAGACTCACCATAATTTACTCATTGGAAATCCAGATTCTCACTTACCCCAAGGCTTTAAACTCCTGTACAATGCAAAGCTGCTTTTTAATGGTTATAAGTTACACTTACACTCACTTAAAATATATTTTATGTTCCCCAGGTGATGTAGAGCAGCCCTAATGTAAGGGAAACCAGGTTTCTGATTGACTACAAACATTTTCAACCAAGGATGCAAATTCAGTGCTGCTGTTTTAACCAACTGCAGCAAAGGGACTCTCACTGTAGCAGTGCCCTACTAGTCCCATGAGGCTTTCCTGCAGGGCAGCTGGCAAGACTATGTATTAATCTCATGGAAAAAAAAAAAAAAACAACAACAACAACAAAAAAAACAACAACAAAAAAACCCCCACCAGAAATATTGATAACTAATCTCTCCCCTTCTCCCCCATGCACCTATGTCATTAAAAAACATCAGCCTTGGGCATGACACAGACCATCCTCTCAATCATATTTTAATCAAATTGTTTTTCATCACCACCTCAAATTTTATGTAAGAAGCGCATGAGCCCCTTTAATCTTTCCTCCTCCTCCCTCCCTTCCTAAAAGAAAGTTTCAGTGCTCTGTGCTTACTCAAAGAATGGCATTCAGCACAGCAAGAGGTGCATAAATCTTCTGAATTGCTAAAAAAGTGGTACCCAGAGGCTGTTTTGGCTCTAGATGATGACAATCAAATGCACAGGACTGGAGAACACAGTTAAAAAATTCTCAGATAATAAATTTTCCTTTTAAAGTATCCTTAGCAGCAGAGACATGAGGGTTACTGATGTGTTAGAAACAATGGAACTGCCTAGGAATGATCATGTAGGAATTAAGGCTTCATCCCTTAAAAGGTGTCACAATCAATAGCTCAGCTGAAGTGCATCTACACCAGTGTACGTGGCATAGGCAATCAAAGGGAGGAGCTGGAAACCAAGGTGCAGCAGGAAAAGTATGACATAAGTTGCCATCATGGCAACAGTGTGGGTTGATTGACACAGCTGAGTGTTGTAATGGATACTACAATGGGTGTAGGGATAGGCAAGAAGGAGGGGTGGTAGGGTAGCCCTGCATATTAGGGAGTGGTTGGATTGTCTAGAACTTAATGATGGTGGGAGCACGGATCTGCGGGAGGTAGGAAGCCTCTGCAGAGGGATGGGGACAGATTGGATCAATGGCTGAGGCCAATTGTATGAGGGTCAACAAGGTGAAGAGCTGGGGTTGTCAAACATTGGAACAAGCTGCCCAGAGAGGCAGAGTGGAACCATCATCCCTGGAGGAATTCAGAAGACTTGTAAATGGGGCACTAGGGACATGGTTTAATGACGGACTTGGTGATGCTGGATTGCCAGTTGGACTTGATGACCTTAATGGTCTTTTACAACTTAAATGATTCTATAATTCTTATTGGTATAGTACACATTCATTCTGTAAACAGATGTGCTCTGTAGGATGGGACAATTTTATAATCTTGACTTTAATCATTAGCAACAATAATTTAAACTTAAGGCAAGGAGCAAACATTAACACTCCAAAACTATTACGATGTTTCTTATTGAGTAGAAGCGAACATTTTTCAGTTACTCTTGCTATCTTTGCTTTGCCAATAAACACAGCACTTGGGTTCGTTCCTTTATATGACACTGCTTTCTGCCTAAGAAGGAAATATTTCTCTAACTCTCCTGGAGTTCACAGCTATCCCAAGAGTAATGACTTCTTGCTGGTTGTCTTCCAAAGGATGTTGTCAGCCCCTCAGTAGTTCATTTCGGGTGAAAATAACCCTTGTGCCAAGGCCAGGCCAAGATCATATACCAAATAAGTCCCATTAAAATCTTCAGATAAGGCATAAATGACATTTAAGTACTATAGTGCTGGCCTTCTGCTCAGTAGTGAATTAATCGAATATCTGCAAAAATGGGTTTGCTCTGAGTTAAAAATTTGACAAGTGCTTATCCTGACCCAGAGTGGGATTGGTGAGACTTGCAAAATTGAGTAGCCTAGGACATGCCTGCTCTGCCAGATTCTCAGGAGTTTTCTACTTAAATATATTAGCTGAGAGAGGGCTGATGACAACTATACCAGTGAAAGATCTGGATGCTGTTACAGTATTGGTCCGTGGATACTAGAAGGCTGGGAGCAGCCCTGGCACCATGACTCATGCCAAACACAAAAGTCACAGAGTGCTAGAACCATGTGCTTGTGCCATGTTCCCCCCAGCTGGGAAAGAGTGTCATGTCACTTCATCTCTGAATCTACCTATTTTAGTCATGGAACTTACAGGAAGAGAAAGGGAAGGGAGATGAGACAGAGGAAAGTGATTACTGCTATGCAGATATACAATTAAATGAGGTCTAGCAGATGGCAGATGACCCGAACTCTGTCTCTTCACTAAAATGCTTTCCTTTTGCCTCCTTCCTGTCCAGACTTCACTTGGGCTGTCACTTTTTATTCTTGCTCCATTTTTTTTCAGTCATTGGGTCAGCTGTGAAAAAAAAGTGGAAAGAAACAAGACAAATAGATGCTTCCAACACCACATAATTAGAGTGCAAAGCATAGCCACAGATAAAATACAGATGCATGTAAAATATGGGAACCAGACCTTCTGCCTTACTAATGCAATTATTCATATGCATGGCAACACAAATATGCTGTGGAAGGGAATCTGTGTCAGTGATAATGTTTGTTCAGATATTCACTTGCATATTCATGGGCTCAGATGGAGAATGTGCAGTGGGGAATGATTGGTTCACCTCCTTCCATTTCTGTGTCCTCAAAATTTTCCTCTTTTCTTTTCCCTTCTTTTCTCTCTTTTAGTTTGGATTTTTTTACTCCCCCTCCTCCTTCATTTTGGAAGTGTTTGGAACAGTATTTCAGAAAGGTTTTATAATAGCATGCTTCCCTTTAAGGATGTAGATTGCACCTTGCAGTAACCGTACACATTCTTCTAGAAGAACCTTTGCATTAAAGCTGCTGTTCCTGCCATCCCTCCTCTCCTCCCTCTTCTTCTTTTTCCCTTCACCTTCTTAGTTCTGTTGTAGCCTATGGTGGGCAGTGATAGGGAGGGATGATTAAGACACTGCTGTGACATTTTCCAGTGATTCTTTTCCAGGAAGGAACCATTTCACAGACTCCCAGTATATATTCTCATAGTGTCCAGAAGTACTTTCCAAAGTATTCTGGCGATACTTAATTTTAAACTCCATTATTTTAAATGGTCACCAATTTCTCTCAATCAGAGTGTGTACTTTGTATGTCCTCAAGTTTTCTCTGGCCACTGTCTTTGAACTATCTACCAAAACAAATTACAGGAAACTCTATGTCACTCACAAACAGAGATGAGCTTAAAAAATCTGGATGTTTCCTATTGAAAAAAAAAATTACTAATACTGCTCTAAATATATAGCCACTGCCAACAGTAACACACATAGCAGCCAGCTTCCATGTGCATTGAGATTTCCCAGACAAGTTGTACAATATCACTCCAGAAACTACTAAGCCTTGGCAATAATCAGAAGATTGGTGGTGGTGAGACAATCCAGAAAGAATAGATGAACTTAATCAGAGTAGGCAATGAAATAAATACTAGCACAAAACTGAGGAAGAAGAAACTGGTGACATACTAGGAGCCTTTCATCTGGAGGTTCTTCATATTCCATATATCATTCATATATTCCCATTCTATGAAGAGCATATAGGAAAGCTTGTACGAAGTAATGCTAAAAACGTTACACTGAATTTCTCCTAAGAGTATGCTGATTTTCCAAATGGACAAAGAAGAAGAAAGAATACTAATACCCTTCTGTCCATCCTACTTGCCAATTACAGAAAATAATTTCCTTTCCTTGTGCAGACAAGCTATATAAGAAATAAACAACAAGAAGTTTCACGTTTCACATTCAAAGATGCGGATCTTGGAAGCTGAACTCAGCAAAATTCACACTGGAAACAAGACACACATTTTTAACACTGTGAGTAATTAAACAGTGGGATTGCTTGCCCTGGAATATGCTGGGACACTTGGAGCTTTTAAATCACGTCGGGGTGTCAATTAAAAGATGCTGTCTGCTTCAGTTGCAAGATACTAAAGTCAGTGTAGAAATTTGCCCTGCTATGAAGCGGGTTGGACTAGATGGTCCCAAGGGCTTTAGTGGTTAGGAAATACACTCAGGAGCACATCCAAGTGTAAAACCCAATTTGCACAAATACTAGTAATGCACACAATTTATGAATTCAGTTTTGCTGAGAATGTCAAGCACTCTCTGTGGTTGCACTAGTCATACTGTGGAACAGAATGTATACAAGAGGAAGAAAGTGTGGCTTCAAGTGCAACCAAACCGAAATTCCAATAAAATATGAGGGTTGCATTTGCACATTTTTGTTTATGTATTCATTTTTAAAAAATCACTTATTTCTTATAACCTGAAAATGAAGAACTGTATTCCAGTAAAAATAACACAGTGACCAGCTACAGCTAGAGAATGAAAGGGTATCAGCTCAGGAAGGCACTGCCTAACCCTGCCCTGACTAACACCAAGCTGTTGAGACTCCCAAACACCACAGTCTGTGTTTCTTCTGAGACACTTATGTGTCTTCATCATTTAATTGTGTAATCCATAGTAAACCTGAGTATAATTACAGTTCCATCAGTATTAGTGCCCTGCAAAGCAAAATCCTTGTCCAAGAGCATAAGGAGAAAAACTCTACTTTGGTCTCATCAGCCATTGCCAGAAACTTCAGCCCCAGCTGATGGAGATTTCTCTTGGAGCATTGGTCACCAAGACCAGGCAGTAGGAATGCAGTGAAGCAGTTTACACAGCTCATGACTTGTTGGTTTGCATAAAAGTTTGGCTTTTATTCAAAGAGCTAGAATCCATGGCAGCTTCTCATTCTTAGGAATCATATATTTGAATGCTGAATGCCCTGCCACCTCCAATTAATTCAGAAAGTTCTTTATGGCATTTTATGCCAGCAAATTTATCGATTCAGCCTGCTGACTATGTGAGTTTTTTTATTTTTTTTCTAAATACTCTGCACTGAGTATCTGTAGGCAAGTAAAAGATGCCATGCATGAAAGCACAGCACTTTTTCTTAGAAGTTCAGTGACAAAGTCTCTTTCTTGGCTGCTTCATGTTACTGACACTTAGGACATCTTTCTAGTGATACTAGTAAAAGTTATTGGTCATAGTCCGTCATGACTTTGCTTAACTTTATTCAGCTATTCATTTGAATATTGTCCTTCATTTGTGAGGTATATGTCACTGATCAGACTAGCTAGATGGAATATTTTAGCCAGAACTTTGCCCTAAATTGCACCTTGTTTACGATTTTATCAGGGAAAAAAAAAAAGAAAAAAAAAAGGAAGGAAGCATTCAAGCTATTAAATTCAGTGGTTTTACCTTACTCCTTAATTAGTCCATCTATTTCAGTGAAGCTCCACAATCTTCCACAAGAGCTAAATATGTCTCCCAGTATATTTTTACTGCTGGGAATAGTCTTTGTGCAATTCAGAGTGCCCTGGGCCACCATTGAAGGAAGGTACATGGTGATCTGTGAGAAACCAGACCTCTCAGGTGAGATGTCAAACTGAGGTCCCCAGAACTGCGTTTCCAGAGAGTAAGACAAAACTTAACTAGCTGGGGACATCACAGTCCTCACTGCACAGTCCTTCTCTAGCACTGAGATAATTATTCATCATTTTGCAATACAAACTCTGCTCTAGTGTTTCTACATTTTTGATTTTGAGAATTGAGAAGCCTGGAGCTCAGTGCTTTCTCAAAATGTAATAGATGCCAGATGCGTATTTGTCCACTGCATGGTTATGTAAGAGCAGCTCAACAAATCTCTCTGCTTCTCTTTTCCCATGGCACAGCAGACATGATTTAAATCCCAGTCTGCAATGTTTGCTGTGTGCTGATGTCTTTCCACATGAAAGGGTTGAGATGTCATAGGCCATAGGACCACAGACAGGCAGTGGTCCTATCAGTGCTGCTAGATTTCTCAGTCTTTAGCTAGATATTAAATAGCTGTAACAAACAACAGACTCCAAACCATCTTTCCTTAAAGCATAACCCCTCCATCCTGAAACTGCAGGGTAGGATTTGGTCAGAACTGATACCATCACCAAAAAATTCAGCAGAATTTTAGGAAATATTGACCTATCAATAAACAAAAGTTACAGAAGAAGAGACATACATCAAATACCTTTGATTTTACTGATTTCTTCTTTTTACTCTTTTGTCCCCCATTTATATGAGTTTTTAAATCTAGATGATCAAAGCAATATATATTGTAGCAATACAGGAAAAAGAAAGCCCTTCACTCTCAGTTGTTCAAGCCCACACACTACTGCTGAGGTACCATTTTGATGTCCTGTTCTGGCAGCTGTGTAATTATATCTCAAGTAGCATAATTAGATTCACTGTGCACACACTCACTGAAAGAGAGATGAACAACTGCAGTGGCTTTCAAGATAAGATTTTTATACTGATGCTCTTTCTGCTGCTATACGAAAATTCTTGTAGTCAAGTCAGTGAATCACAGTAATATGTAAGTGTTGACAGCTATTTATGTTAGGTCCTTTTGAATTTGTAAACAGAATATGACAGAACTAAAGCAAACACCAAGAGGTTATTTTGCACTCTGCTGAACTACGCAAAATGATATAAAGACATTTCAGAAAAGTTTTACAGAGCTGGAGAAAAACGCTGCTCTGTAAGATGAAAATTCAAGATCATTTTGGAGGAAAAATCTTTCACCTTGGAAAGTTCATGCTTGCACCATCACGCTGGTTCACATGAGCTTTCCATTTGTATAAAGCAGATGATTCCCAAAGCAGGCGTGCTCAGCGTGTGCAGGTGGACAGGAGGGCGCAGTGCCAAGGCACAGCCTCTGTATGAGGTGCACACGCTGCTGTGGCCAGCGTCGTCTCAGCACCCAGCACGCACACAAACCAAAAGGGTCTGCAAGTTCTCCCATAGCCACAGACAGGATATAGCCCACAGAGCATTTCAGCAGCCAGCCACATCCTCCTCCACTGTTTCGTTTTTAGATTTTATGGGAGTCCCCAGGATCTGCATGGAGCAAAACTCATTCATTCTTCTTGCTGCTCTTTCCCTTAACCTCCCACTCTCATCCCGCTAGAAACCACCAAAGAGAGAAAAATACATCAGGACCTGGATATAAGAATGTGAAAATCTTGCTTGGTGAAGCCATAGAGAAAAATAGATTTAGAGTTAAAATTGACAAGAAGTGCCTGCTTTTTGTCCCAGTCCTAGTTTTCAAAGAGTTAACTGTAAGATATTCAAAATTTGGGGTGTTTGTTTGCTTCTTGTTTGTTTGTTTGTTTCTCCTGCCTTGCCTTGCCACATTTCTATTTCTGAACACATGCCAAGGCAAAGGCACGGAGTACTTTCATTCAATCACATCTAGTTCCCATTTTGATAGTGCAAAGACTTCAAGTGTGGCTCAGACTGACCTAAGGTATGCTCAGACTAACCTTGTGATGTCATTAAGCAATAGAGATGATGGGCATAAACAGATTAACATGAGAACTAACCAGTCTGGAAGCATGGATGTCTTCACTGCCTCAGTCCTCTATGTAATTGCACCATGTGCCTTTCCATCTCCAAAAGCTTTTACTTACTTGATTCTTAAAGTAAAAAAAAAAAAAAAAATGGAACCAGTAAGAAGGGGCAGTGATCATTTAAGTTCTAACAGGTGAAAAAATGCATTATTTTTGTTGCACACATTTTATAACTTATTTATGCAGTTTTCTGATTTGCTTATTGTAGTATAAATCAAGAGTTACTCAGCCACTCAGCCAGCATGAAGGAATTCTTGAAAGTGAGATATTTTGTGTTTTCTCAGTTCAGACGGGGTCATAACTTTTTGTGTGAATATCTCCTGTCACTTCTGCCCTCCCCCCAAGTAAGCACATTTCCTACTAGCTATATCAGAATGCTTGAAAGTACAAACACTCTGGGTTAAGAACTTCTAAATGTATTATTGTTTAAAGCATTATCATTTTCAAGCCAATTTCATGATTTTGAGCACTCAGCATTGGCAACAGTAAGCAAGTCAAAATAAATGAGGTGTAAATGCTAAGTAAGGCCAAAGAAATATACATTGCATGAAGAGCATCATATATGCATCTCTTGCCCACAGTTCTGTTGGCTGACCTCTAGATAATATCTGG
This sequence comes from Brachypodius melanocephalos, assembly GCA_013398615.1. Taxonomy (NCBI): domain Eukaryota; kingdom Metazoa; phylum Chordata; class Aves; order Passeriformes; family Pycnonotidae; genus Brachypodius; species Brachypodius melanocephalos. Next base: position 1,205,541 of record VZSR01000318.1, on the reverse strand, counting down.
AATGCCACTTAGTGAATGTTGCTTCAGTAACCTATGTCTTGCTGCCAAAATCAATATTCCTGGTTTTGGTAACGGCCTGATATGATACATGTTATTTAGAGGTGAACTGATTATAAAGAACCTGATGAAAACTGGAAATATTGAGAGAACAGACAATATTTTCAGGAAAAAAATTATAAGACATGGAAAATTTTACTTATTTGGGCAGCTGAGCACAGCAGATGGCAAGATCTTCAGGGAAATAAACACAAAGTTTGGGAAAGCAAGAATGTGTTCTAGCAGTTGCCAGTGATCTCATGCAGCAGGAAAATCAGTCAAAAATTAAATAGACACTCAGTAGCACCCGTGTTTTGTCAACATTTTGTATGAAATGGGGACTTGGCAGCCAGAAAGGATAGGACAGGGGAGGCTGACTGGCTTCGAGGGCCAGAGTTAGCAAAAATAATTGTCAGGATCAGATGGTATTATAAATTTAGCAATTTAGCAATTTAGGTTTCAATGGGGATTCACCACTTGTAAATCAAAGAGTGTGCAGTTATAAAACTAAACTAACCATTTATTAAAGTTGGAAAATACATCCAAAATCATGGAGTCCAACCTCTGACCGAACTAAATCATAGAACCATCCCAGCTAAACCACAGAACTAAGTTCCTTGTCCAATTGTCTCTTCAACACTTCCAGGGATGGTGACTCCACCACTTTCCCAGGCAGCCTGTTCCAATGCCTATCCACCCTTACAGTGAAAACAATTATTCCTGATGTCCAGCCTGAACCTCCCCTGGTGCAGCTTGAGGCCACTTCCTCTCATCCTGTCACTGTATGCCTGGGAGAAGATGCTGAACCTCACCAGGCTACAGCCTCCTGTCAAGGAGTTGTAGAGGGCAAATGTGAACCTGCTACAGTCCACTCTCAGGACAGTGACTGGCAAGTGATGAAACAAACCATGAGCAATACAAGGATGTATTACATGGTAAAGCAAATAATATTGTCCCAAGGACACATTTCTATCAGTTAATATGATTCTTAAACATTCTAAGTGAATATTTAAGAATATAATCTCTAAACGTATGATTAAGCTTAGAAAGACAACTACTGAGCATTCACAAATCCACATTATTCCATAGAAGGCTCATAACTATCTCTTCTGGGTAAAGACTGCACAATATCTCACCTAGGATTTATCCTTTGTCCATTTATTGCTACTCAAACTTCACATTCCACATATATAAGATAAATAAGAAAGGCAAAATTTGGCCTATTATGTCAGATTGATTTGGCAAGCGATTTCATTTTAAAATAAGAAAGTTTAGATGGCCAGAATTATCATTGTTCCACTTGTGTTTCACATTTAAATCTTTACTCAATGTCTCTTTGTATATGGGAGTCTTTCTTCATCTTTCATTTTAAATTACTACCAGCTATCCAGGTGCCACAACTTGAAAAAAGGATGCCTACGGATGCAAGGGAAAGTGAGGATGGAGAGAAATTATACATGTTTTCTGTATATAGATGCTTGAAGTGTCATCATTGTGGAACTGAGATGATCATTATTTACAACCATACAACTTTTGTAATATCTGCCTCATGATCAAGTACCAAGATTTGAAAAGACTGGGTATACAAACAAATTGGGCAAAACCTTTCTCATGTATCTCACGTACCTGTGTGTGATACTTGTGCCTGCATGTATGTGCCTGTTGCAGCTGAGATGAATGAAGTGCGCTTCATGGTAAAATTAACTCAGTTACTTTTGTTTTTTAATTAGAATTTACAAATTCAATACTAATTCTGCCCTGATGAGGTGGGTGAATTCCTTGTCTACTGATGTTAGAGGTTTTTCCTGAGAGGAGAAAAGATTTCATGCAGCATTTGAAAAGAGCTGAATCAAGCAAAATGATTCATAACACATGTACACTTGTGGATGTCTTAGGCTTAGATCTAAGCACAACAGGACCATGATCAAACAATAATAACTCAGAAGCTTTAGCGGGAATTGTGGACACTTTGTAGTATTTCTGTAATTTACATCAGTTGTCAATTTTGTTTTAGGTATCCCAGAAGTGTAACATTGCAGAAAACAATCCCTTTAGTTTTTGACAATTTTTTTATTAACTGGCTGTTTCCAGTTTAGAAAATTTCACTAGAGTCTTAGACTCTCAAGTGCTTAAAAAAAATCGAGGCATACCATCTATTCCAAAGCTTTGGGCCATTTGAGTAATCAACATATACTATTGTTCATCTAATCTAGAATTTTGCCATTAATACAGGCAAAAAAAATTTACACAATGATCAATTTCTGAAATATGTCTCCAGAAAAAAATTCCTCCCAAAATTTAGTAATTTGAAATTTATTGATTCTCTGAAACTTGAGTTGATTGTGTACTTCCTGTGCTTTTAATATTATAACTCTGAATATATTTGGGTCTGAAGTATTTTAAAATATTCTCTTTTGTACTCAGAAAAGGAGACTGACCCTGAATGCTACTTCCACTGTTGAAACCAATCATCTACATATTTGCATGGAAAGAGCAATCTTTCCATCAGTTCTGCATTTACAGTTATTCAGATGCAATGAATCTTTCACAGAACTCCTTAACCAAATGTCTTATGTGAATGCAATTAACATTTCTTTGTGTTTTTGTTTTGTTTTGTTTTTTTAATTTTTAAATAAAAGAGCATTTCTAACCCTCCCACCAATTTATGTATAGTACGGAGAACATTTTCCAGAAAAATCTTCTGTACCCAGTTCTTACTCAATAGACCCAAATCTCCTTCAGATATTATTTGTAATAACCCGATCAGTCCCCCCTGCCTTGGCTCATTGATGTGTATCACCAGACATATAAAAACCCTCAAACCTGTGGAAAGGTTTATTCCTCAGCCAATGTGTCTACAGACTTAGTACACCTGTGGAATTGAATATATGTTAATGCCTTTCCTATTAGGATCTGCAACAACCTGAGCAGATTCCAAGGCAGTAAAAAAAGATTCTCCCACCCACTGATTCAATGGGAGGAACTTGGAGACACTCCCCATCTCTTCTGTGCATTCCAAACCTTGCAGCATAAGATCTATGAGTCACTGAGCAGGGATCTCATCTTTGTGTTCATCTTAGTGGCAATAAATAACTTTCACTCTTCATGAACAGGTTAGTACATACCTAGAACCATATGCACGTGCACAATTCTGGCATATAAAATAGGAGATAAATAACTAAATAACCAGTGCTGTCAAATGTACGGGAAGTAAGTCTGAAGTGTTTCAGATATTTCTATTTTCCTAGCTTGGGGGCAATTTTCTTTGCATTTAGCAATGATTCTATGGTCTTTAACCATGTCACAGTTGTCTTAAAGATAAATACCTTATTTACAAGGAAATCACTTTTACAGCTTAAGGTTTTTCTGGTCAAATATCCCAATTGAGTTAGGACAGACAGAATATACACAGTGTGGAGGGATTACATCATCTTAACAATTAAATTCATCACTACTTAGCGTTTGAACTCCTAGGAACACAGATTTGTTCTTGTCTGGTTTGCAATCCAATGACATTCAAAGTAAACACATACATGAGTAAGTTTATAGCCACTGCCTCCTTCCCCTTCCAACTTTTGGTTAAATGTCCATGTAATGTTTTTGATGAAAGACACATTAAAATATAATATTTTAGCAAAGCAGTTCTATGTCATTTCCTGTCCCAAATCTACATAAAGGCCCAGATTCATGTGTCTACTGAGGGAGGTTTGTAGCAGAAGGTCTGCACTGTCCGTTGCCTCCTGAGGGAAAATGCAGTTCATGCTGATGGCAGTGTAAGCCAACCATGGCAGGAAGCAAATGTACCTTTTCAACGCGAGTGTCAAAATTACTTTTCATTTTCAGCCAAGAATGTCAAACATAAATTCTGAAAATAAATCCATTTACCATTCAGGCAGTTTTGCTTTCATATTCTCTATCACAAAAAGTATAGCATTTGTTTGCACTTAGATTTCATCTTAAGTTTATTTGTAGGTGTATCAAAAAGGTTGTTTTTTTTTCACATCTGCAACCCATTCTAATTTGTAATAAAAGACAGCTTAAATTTTTTTCAATGGAGCACAGAATCACTAAGGTTGGAAAAGACCTTCAAGATTATCAAATCCGACCTTTGACTGAATACCACCATGACCACTAAACCATATTGCCAAGTGCCGTATTTACTCATTTTTTGAACACTCCCAGGGGTGGTGAATCTACTACTTCCCTGAGGAGCCTGTTCCAATGCTTGTCACTCTTTCAGTGATCCAGGAGTTCTGTCTGACCAAAGAGGTTGAAACCAAAACTGCTAGCAGATGAGACTCCTGGCAACCATGAGAACATACTTAAAAAGAATTCAACTTTTTTTTTTTTGTAAACCTATATAAGTTACTCATTTTTCCCTGGGTTATATCTGAGCAAAAATTCTTAGCTGTATTTCCCAATTCAAAGATATTCTAGGAAAAAACAAAAAAGAGATTCTGATAAATTATTTTTACAAAAAAATTAAAGAAATTGCTAATTATTTCAGTGAATATGTTGATGTTGATGTGCCTGGCAGGCTGTTTCACAAAGCAGGGATGCAAACACCATGACTATGTTCTTTAAAGGTCCTTTCTTCACAGAAAAAAATATCATTAGAATACAAAAACATAACACAACCCCAAATCTACTCAGCTGATAAGCATTGGCCTCCTCTCTTTCCTTCCTTGAAAGCAGGCAAACCTTGGCTTGCTTTGCTTCATGGCTTAGCTCAGACAGATAGCCACAAATCTCTCTGGATTGTTCCTTCACTCTTTCAGCTACTTGGTTTAGGCAGAAACTGGATAAAATCCAAATACTATACATGCAAATGTCCAGAACAACCGATTTTATATTTTGACCAGTAAAGGACAATTTTTGGTGGCAAGACTAAGGCAAAACTGTCGGTTCAATATAATAGGAATTCTTTTGCAGTATCTATTTATAAATACCTCCATATCATAGCAAAGTAGTTACACAATTCCTATTTCTTCAATACACTTTCACATGCTGGTGACTATTTAATGAAAATAAAATGATAAGAAGAATTATCGCCCACTGATTGCTTCTAGTTTAAGCTTGGGGAGGAGGGTGTACAAGCCTTCACTTTCACATTCTGTTCTTTCAGCTAAGCATACAAGGCTTGGTCTGCAGATCTGTATCATGTTAAATATATATATAGCTTGTGAGGTGGCCATCGTGCTGGGATGTGCAAATCCAGCTTTGAAGTCTACACCTCTTCCTGTTTATAAATAGAGTCCTGAATGTTAAATACTGCACTGAAGCAGATGGTACCTTACAAAATAAGCCATTAAATAGCTTTAATTTTATTGTATCCATTTTGTACATGAAGGTGGAAAATGCTTGCAAAATTATGTGGATGAATGTGCAAATTATGTCTCTTCCTCACACTTTGGACAAGTCCCTAAGGTTGCAAAATCTGTGTTTTCCTTAGCATAAAAAAAGCTCCTTGCTCTGTTAGGAGCAGCATATGCCCTTTTTGCCTTACACAGAGATAGCCAGGGGCACACCTTCCAGGGTTCCTCTGGCAGGCAACAGCCCCAGGAGAAAGCTGTGCTCCCTACCCCAGCTGGGAACAGGCTCTGCAGCCCCATAGTCCTGATGCAGTCCTGAGCTGCCCTGCATGGCCCAAGGCTCGGACTTTATTATTAAGACTTAAACAAACCAGCAAAAGCTACTGGGATACAATCAGCAAGTGTCTGAAAAGATGCTTATGCATCAGCTGCAAATAGACTTTCAGTAGAAACATTACAAGACTGATAAAATAACTGTGTTTAATGGGGCATGGCAAAGTTAATTCTGAAGTCCAGAGGCTCCTTAGTATCTGGAGACTGGAAAGGCAAAAGGGCAGAGAGGTGGAGAGATTTCTGGAGCCACACCTGACAAAACTGCAAAAGTGGCTGCAAAATATCAGGAACCACACACAAGCCCTGGGAGTCAAACCACAGAGGGAGGTTAATGGTGCTTGGTTCCCAGTGAGCTACTGTAAATGAAAATGATGACTGCCAAGCACATTGTCCAATTAAAAAAGAGTTCAAGAGACAGGTATTTCTAGACCAGTGAGACTGGATCCCAAGAAGCTACAGTGCTGATTTACTTGTGAGGAGAGCTGGGTAAAACAATGTACTGTAATAAGAGTTTAACACCAGCTGGAACAATCTTGGGAAGCTAAATTCACTTTCTTTTCCTGGGAGATTCCACAGTATGATTGTTTCATTCTCACTCAAAGTCTGTTTGATATATTCCACTTTCTCTCCTAGGAAATAACATTTTATTTATGCTATTCCTTTCCCATATATTCAAGAATTTCTGGTTTTATGCACTCAGTTACCTGACAGTGGTTTCTGGCACCTTCTGTGCTGCAGGTACAATTTGTTCAGTACTCTCTGTGTTGTCCTCAGACATCACTGAGCAACACAGTAATGTTGTGATGCCTGCATGTGTCACCGGCATGACTGACAATCCCAACCTACCCATAAAAGCAGAAGTCTAATCCTCAATTTGATTGAGGATTGATTAATGCATTTTTAACAAAATAATATATTTTTTGTATAATATATATTTAACAAAAGAATATATTTTACTCCAAATATATTTGGAGTAAAGCATGCAAAACTTTCTTATTTTGAAGTATTCAAACTTCTTCTAGTTGCTAATGAAATGCTTGTCCCCATTAGCCTCCCCATAGTTTCAGCAACATAATTATATCACCATCTTTCATAGAAGAGCTCATTTGTGAAAGTCTTGCATAAAAAATGTCAACTAGATAATCAGAAAATAAAAAAAAAATCCCATGATAATTGAGGTTACTAGCACTTAGAAATGTAAAAGTGCAGTGAAGGTGAGTGATTCCCAAGCAAACCATAGTTTTTAGTTGGTTTGCTTGAGTAAGTGTTACAATTAATGAAAAAAATCAGAGGAAACTGAGACTAGGTCATGAATAATTGTTTAACAAAAACAGAGTTAATTAATTATTTTAAAAGGACTGTTTGACCTGGAAAAGACTATGCAGAGAGAAATTGTTACAGAAGCTCTATAAATTGGAAGATATTTTGGAGTTACAGTAGGTGTGGGATGTGTAAAGATAGAAATGCTTTTACTTCATATGGAGGATGAGCAATGCACTAAAATTGCGCAGGGATGTGCTGATAAAGTTCTTAAAACCAAAGATCTTTGTTCCACCATTATCAAAAACATTCAGCAGAGAACATAGTTCTGAAAAGCTGCATTTCAAGCATCAGAGACCAGCACTTGCTTTGAGATGCTTCATTTTCAGTGAGACATTGAAACCGTTACATATACAGAGTTACTCCTAATTGTGTTGGATTGTAACAATAGATGACTTTGTGCACTTTAATTGGCCACAACAATCATTAACTAGATTTGTAGCAGTTGGTGTTTTCCATGAAATGATCAGGTCAGTAATGAAGGGTTTGCCATATGTTTGCAGCTGGGATTTTATTTGCTTTATCAGAACATTCATGCTCACACCATAAGTGTTTTCCCTTTCTCTAATGACTCTGGCCACTCTACTAACTGAGTATTGCTTCAAATGAACTCAAGCTAGATAAAGACTTAAACTCTTTTTGGTTTTAATTTTTTAAATTGAGCTTCTAACCTCAAAATTATGCTGCATTAATTTAAAATATTACTGATCATTGGGTTAAATGCTGCAAGTAGTTTTGCCACATCTGACCAGAGAGGTGACAGCAGGATATTCTCTGCAGGGTGCAGGAGGGATTATGTTGATTACAATCTGAGGAAGAGCCGAATCAATCCCTCTGTCACTTTTGGTACTGCTTTGGCACTGTTTTTCTAGTTACCATAAGAAGTCATACAGGCAAGTAATAATGTAGAATTCTCAGTCCAGCAGGGAAAGGTTCCCTCATAGGGAATCTGTGCGCCGATGACAATGATTTACCGTGATATAAGGGTTTTATAAATCTAAAATGTAATTGCCAGTCTGGAGAAAATCACCAGACAAATAGCATGCCATTCCACATCACAACAGCACAGGGAACACCGGTGGTTTATTCACATGGCTACAGCATCACAGTACCTTGTTACACAGAGAGACTGAGAGATGCTCTGAAATTCTGGTGCACAAAAAGCCTTGCCAATGTTGTGCAACATGATCTTCAACTTTGAACAGTCTTAGAGAAGTTTGCTTAAAACTGTGTTTGCAATCAAACCGAATAAAGAATTGTGCAGGGCTTAATCCCTAGCCTCTGGCCTCAATTAATCTATAGTGTATAGTTACCGATCACAGCATTGATTTTCTCCCATGGATTTCTAATATAATGTATCTTCAGACTCTCAGGCACAGTATCAGATAGAATTCCACTCTGGTCTGTTCATTGGCATGCTGTTGAAATACAAGCCTAAGCGTGAAGAAATACAATGGTGACAGAAATGCAGTAAAAAGCTTTGTATACAAAAAGCCCGTTACATACAGGGTATATAAATTGGGCAGCAAATGAGTTATAATTACTTATACCCATTTAATGATTAATGGCCATGAAAAATTGATGTAAGTACACATATTTATCATTTTCTGGGTTCATGTTAAATCTTGAAGCTAGGGGAATGTGTACTTAATAAAGTTATCCAGAGCTGCTTTTGGAGTTTCAAGGAAGGTCAGCCATGCATTAAAATGTACAATGCTGAGGAATTAACTTCCACATTCAAGCATGTATACTTACCAAAAATTGACCTTCCAGGAAGTAATTACTTAAATACCTTCTGTACACCCTGCACCCAATATTTAGCTTGTAGCATACATTTTCATAGTCGGTTAACATTTAATTTTCCATACCTAAATTAAGGAGCAGGAAGCAGAAGCCCTACAAATGAAAAAAAAAATGTTTCCCTTCAATTTTTCTACCATTGCTCATTCTAAAGCCCCCTAACTGCTACTACGTACTGCCAAGTCATTGAATAATTACTTCAGTTCATTTTTAAAGAATCCGCTAAGCAGCAAATGGACTTGACCTTAGAAGTGGGGAAAAATACACCATCCACTCTAGCAACATTGTTGTAGCACTAGAAAATATATCCATTCCTAGTGGTTCACCATCGCAGGAAGGAATTCTGAAGTCCTTCATGGAACCAATGACAAAACAACTCCAGTTTATAGCACAACTTTAATTATTATGGTGTTCACAGAAAATCTGGTATTTAATCCCAATTTAGGGGAGCATTTGTAATCTGAGTCAGGGTTTCCTCACACAGATCTCAATTTATGAGAAGACTTCCTTTAGAACTGCAAGTATCCGACTGTTGCTTGAGGAAAGAGTGACTTTGACAGGACAGCCCCTCCAGCTCATCACAAATGCCAGTGTGTAGGCAAAATGAGAATTCAGGTGCTGGCATGAATAAGAGTCACATCAGATGGTAAAAGCCAAGAAAATGCCATGGAAAATTAACAGTTTTTAAACTGCTATGAGTAGCTTACATTATGGAAAACCACAAAGTTCAGGGAAAAGGGATATTAAAAGCTGCCCCACTATTCACTCTTTGCCAGTGGCCATTAGCATTTATCTAGGGAAGAAATGTGAGACGAGCAGCAATTCTTTTAAACTTTCCCAAACATATCCGTAATCACCTTCCCAAGCTGAAAACTGCTCCTGAAAAACCTTTTAATAGCCACTGACTGACCTGTCTCGCACAGAAATTCAAGTCCTTACATTCTTAGTTCTTTGTCTTCATAACACCATGGATTAACAGGCTGCATGAATTAACACTGTGTTGCCTGCACAACTTCCTCCTTTTTGTTTATTTTGAAGTCACATGATAGCGTGAGTGTTGAAGAAGCCTTATACTGTAAGAAATAGTGAGTAATCACTGCCTACATGCTTTATCTGAGCTATCTATCATTTTACAGGCCTGTGTCATGCCTCCCTTAGTCACCTCTTTTTCATAATAAAGGCAACCATGACACAACTGTAAATGAGGTCGGTTTTCCCCTTTTTTCCCGTGTCGCATCAATATATTTCCAACTAAAAGAAAATTTCCAAGAGAATAGAGATAATGTTTGTTCATGCAAGCCAGGCCCTACCCTGCTCCTTGCAAAATAAGGTGATACTTCTATGCTATCTTCCAGATAAATCACAACTTGCATAACACTCCCTAGAGAACCTCATTAGTCCTTTAGATATGGGAACTGTAGCAATATATATCTGTCTGTTCATAGAGACCTAGAGAAGTCAAAGATTGTGTGTGATTCAGGTGTGAGCCGGGTGTTCACAATCTCATTTTACAGCAGGGCAGTAATTACAGAAGAGTCTGTGGTCAAGGAATTCTTGCAAAGCATCTGAGTGCCACTGGTCTGTCTCATAGTCTGCTGGCAAAAAAAAGCAGTCAGTCATTGCATGTGGGAGAAGGCTGACTCCTAAATTTTAACACTACATTTATATAACTAAAGCAATAGTAGTTTATACTGCTATACATATTTCAAGAGAGATCGTAAAATACTGCTACAAAGAGCTCCACACCCTAGAGCTGCCTAACTCCTGCTAGAGCCAGCAAGATCTATGGAGCAAAGCCATCATCACAGCAAGGAAAGTTGTACGTGAACACTTTTTAAATCTTTGTCTTTAGGCCATTATAACCTCTCAGTAATAGGAGGTAATAATTGTCATAATTTCTTAATTACGTTTTGGAATTTCACTCAGTCCCTGATTCTTAGCATCTCTGCCTCCCTGTTCTTTCTAATTTTGTGCTACTTTGTCCCAAAGATGTCAGCCTTTGTATAAATAGACTAAAATCTTCCTCTCTCCTACAGCAACCAGAATATGTCCTGGCCTCCAGGTGCACAAGGGCAAAGTGTGTGTGTTCAGACTCACACCCTCTTCCCAGCCCTTTGCACCCTGACTCCCTGCACAGCAAACCTACATGCATTTGGCAGGCAGGAGCCAAAAGGAGCTTGGTGACAGAGGCAGGACTGCAAGGTGTGTCATGGAAGCTGCCCTGCTCCAACACAGCCAGAGATTGGCAGTGCTAGCAGAACTGAAATTATGTGGTAAAATGTTAAGAGATACTGAGGGGGAATTTGCCATCACTCTCTCCAAATTGTGAATAATTGTTTTCCTTTTCTTCTTGGAAGGTGCACAGGTAGTATAAACAAGCATTGAATAGCAGTGTAACATAAGGCATCTTCTCGTGTTTTTTGTTGTTTTCCCTTGTCTTATAAAGAATGTTAAATCCTTTGGGACAATCTCTTGCAATGCTATAGACTCAGATTCCATGATCAGCTGAGAAAAAGTTTTGTAAAAAATGGCATGATTCTATGCTTTGTTAACAAGTAATTTCATAAGAAACCAAGTTATGATTTATTTGTATATTCCTTTGAATTAATACATTGCATAAACCTAAGAGCACTAGTAATGGCATTTTCATGCCTCACCAGTATTCCAGAGTACACTGGAATTCCTGTTCTACTTCTGAAAACCATTCTAAGATCTTGATGCGAACATTTTGTTGAAAACAATAATTAGTAAACCAAATGTTGACCTGACGAGAGTGGAACTTAGGTTCTGCAGATCAGACTTACAGTGGTACATTTTCGTACAGATATTCTCAAAATATGAATACTGGAAGTGTTCTACCTGGGTTTCTAATGTTTTATGTGCAAATGCTTGGTTATGGATAGGAAGAGCTCAGCAATGAGCTCCAGGGAACAGAGCCCCACTGCATTTTTTCACAACCTAAGTACTTAGAAAAATGGGACACTTTTCCACAGAACGTACACAAGTGAGTTATTGAGAGTGATGAGAAGAAAGACATTAAAAATTTTATTTCAAGATTTAAACTAATTGCTTTATTTTGTCAATGTTTTCTGCTCAATCAATGCATTGTGTCACCAGGCTGGGCATCAGAATGGACTTGATTATAGTATTGATCCTTATTTTTCTGGTGGTTTGCACTGTTGTGATCCACATGGGTAACTAGGGAAGTAATTTTTCAATCAAATCTGTGCTGCATCTGGTTCTGTGCCACAGAACAAATCAGGCTAAATGTTTAAATAGCCAGTCGGTTAATTATGAGGAAAAAATAATTGTGCCAGGGAAATCGAAATGAAAGCCTTTTGACATTGTGCACACCATTGTAAGTCTTGGAATAAGGGTTGTGCCTGTGCATGGGGACTCACTGCCTCTTGTATTGATGGGGTGAATACATTTCGTTAGATTTTTGAATTTTAGTAGCTTGTGAAGTACCTTACAGTTCTTTGGGACGCCTGAGACTGTAGTAAAGAACTGGCAGCTCAATCAGCTGTCATGTTACAGGCCGTTGCTAAGTCTATCATAAATATGTGTCCATAAAAACACTGGATCATACTGTGTAGGAGATTTCTTATATACACCTTTATGCCTAATTTAAAATTACATTCCCATGTATTTTCATCAAAGTCAAAATGTTTCACCGTGTTTTATATGATAGGCCTGAAATTTGTAAGTAGATTTTTCTTCCATGCATGTAAGAGGTGCATTAGGCCAGTTTTGTACAGAAAATGTGTGTTTCCTCTGAATTTTACTGAAAGATTAAGCCATGCTTGTTTTGAACAGTGAAGCAGAAAAACTGTGTGGCTATTCTAGGGAAATTTCAACATAAATAGGCAATACACAATAGCAGTATAAGTGAGGTTATTTATAGATGGATATTGTGCTATGCAGATAGGCTGTGATGAGACAGTAATAGAACAAATTCTCAGTTCAACATATTTGATAAAGTTGTTCACAATCTCTATTTTCAATGGAAAACTTTCCACTCCGTCTTTGATGCATTTCTTTATTGTATTTTCTTTAGTATAAATATATACTGATCTACATATTCAGTTGCTTTTAAATGCCCCAAAATAGTTTTATTAGATTAGAAAGCTTTTTTTTTTTTTTGCTATTTTTTTTTGCTTTTTTTTTCCCCCTGCATAGAGTGCCTTCTGTTTCCAAATCTGTGGGGTTTGCTTTTGTTTTGTGGTTTCTTTTCTGGAGGACAGAGATTTCCAAACAGAAACTTATGGGGGGAGAAAGAAACCTTTCCAGGTCTCAGCATTGATATAGCCCTGCATTCCATTTTTTTTAGCATTCACACAAAGAACTGCTCCTCTAATAACCTTTAATTTTTCTGATTGCAATACCTCTAAATATGAACATTGAAAACACGACTAAAAGGTGCCCAACATACAAAGGCTGGCTTAAAATCATGACAGTTCTTGAACTTTGGAGGGGTTTTTTAATATTTGGTTTGGACCTAAAACCTTTGAAGTTTATATTTTTTACAACCATAATGAACAGAAACATGACTTTATTTTCATAAATAAAAATAAGACTTCCAGTTAATTATCCATCTATGCAGATGCGAAAGACTCGTAGGTGAAATGCAGGTTTTGGGAAAAGGAAATTAAAAAAAGGATCTGTGTTATGATGACTGGATTGTTTCTTACAGCTGCAAATCAGGGGAAGGGGAGAGACAAGGAGGTGTGATGGGGGAAGAGGAAATAAGAAAGGGAAAATACATAACAGGGCATTGAAGACTAATGAATAAAAAATGTATAAGATGTGTGTTTTCATATTCTGAGTTGTTGATACATTTCAGTGATGACAGAGTTATTGATGGCACCTTCAGATTTTTGGCACCATTGGCAGTGAGAGTGTTTTTCTAAATTTTTATCCTATTTTGCTAGATATTATTCTTGTTATTCAAGTGAGCTAGTCCAGCCTTTTTAAAATGTAAGCTGGACAAAGGACTCACTTGGGATTGTTTTTGTGAATCTCAGTGAGAAGCAGCTGTACTTAGCTACTCAGGGGTATTTTGATACCATACAGGCAAGATGGCACATTAGTCCTAGTAGTGTTAGATGATCCTCGCTAAGAAAAGTTCCATAAGATAAAAATGAAACCATGAACTTTTTTTAACAACATGACACAATTCTTCAAGTTGCAAGAATAGTTCGGTTCTGTGGTTTGGGGTGTTTTTTTTTATTTTTTCCCTTACTGTTTGTTTAGTCCTAGATTATTTTTATGCTAAGAAACCACAGAAGGCTACGTAGAATCTGTTGCATTCGTGGTGTCTGGGCTAAAAGCATTCATCTATAAATATCAGAGGATTATGGGTTACAGTAGGCAAATTTCAGAGCTGCTTAAAGTTAAATAAACATTTTGCATTTGTTTACTAAAATAACATATCAAACCAGACCATATCAACTTCCTTGAACTTATAGCCATTTAAAACCAGACTTTATATATGTACGTAACAGTTTGGGTTATATCTCTAAGAGCATATACTTTGTACAGTGCTGGAATTGGGTTGTATTTAATTCCGTGTCATTTTTAGAGCTAAACATAGAGTTTTTAGAAGAAGTTGGTCTGAAAGTGCTTTAGAATGACATTTGCTCGGTGAGCACAACACCAGCTGCACAGACAACATCTGTGGAGGAACCATGGTCAGACTAAGACTGAAAGTTTGCCATCGCTCCCTCTTGCTGAGGGTGACAGCAAGGCACCTACATTAGCAGTGCTAATGAGTTTTATGTATGCAGACAGTTTTCTGTGAAAGTTCACTCATTTTCTGACATTTTCTAAAAAGTCAAAACCAAATAATGTATGGAGCATGCATCTGGAATTTTGTCCCCAGTCTCCTTATCCTTACTGCCGCTGTCTGCATTTTTCTCAGACTTCTTTAAAAAGAAGGCTGGCTACAGAGTCCTCAATGGTAAACCCAGGATGATTTCCACATGGCAAGAAAGTTAGAGGAGCCCTCCCCCATAGGTGGGGAATGGGGTGAGCTTCCATGGTGGATTGAATGCAATGCATGTGAATCATCTCAAGATTTCTGCAACAGCAGTAGTACCTGCTTTGGCTTTTCCCCACAGTGACCTTTACAGAGCCTTCTTCTGCTCTGTACAGGCAGAAGTCACCTGATGAAACTTCTCCTAAAATTACACTCAGGTTTCCTTCACAATGTAGAAGTTAAAAGCCTGTCTTTATTTACAGCAAGAGTTCACAAAGATTATGCACTAGTTCAGTAATGCTCATTCAGGCACATTCAGCTCACATATGCAAGAAGAAAAAATGCAAGCACACTGGTTTTGCTGTGGATGTGGAAAGGAAGAATGAGATTAATTGTCAATGAACATCTTTCTTAAAAGACATCTGGCATCAAAATGAAAAATTGGACATACAAAAGGAGGGTGGATGCTCCTCATGCTTCCTCTGTCTGCATGTACCTCTATCATACCATCATTTCTCTCCTTTATTGAAAAATGACAGCTACATTGGCTTTTAAAAGTATTTCCTCAAAGACCATATTCGCAAAAGTTAAGAGTAAACTCATTATTTAAATCTCTTGGATGTGGTGAGAATGTTATCATATGGAAAGTAGAAACCAAAATGCTTATGGGGTGATCTATGAAAGAATGAAAGGAAACTCTGAAATCCCTAAGTCCATGGGAAATACAATTTACTCTGGAGCTTTCAGGTTATTTACAATTACATTTTTGCAGAATTTTTTTCCAGTTTGAGATAAAGGCTGAAGAATGGTTTTTGCATCTCTCTTCCTCTTGCTTCATTCTAGAAATTCTCTTACCAGTTTCACCCATTGCCTCCCTCTCTATTAGAAAGAGAAATAGAAACTTCTAAATTGCGGATACAACCATAACTCTACATAATCATGATCTATATCTCTTTCTCTTTTTAACTATTTCCCACCTGATCCGTTTATTTGAATTAATTTCAGCTCCTGAAGATTATTCACTTAGGAAGCTCGACCTGTTCTCTTGGTATTCACTTCAGCCTAATGCTTCAAACCTAGTGTCAGTCACTTTGCTGCAGGGATTAGATGTCCTATTACATATCCATGGTATTTTTGAACTCTTTTCCTTAGACCACCACTTCAGCCTAGTTTAAGTGGAGTGGAGTACTGGACTTCCTATTTATACTCTAGATGTGTCAGATTAATTTTATGGCTACTTCCCAAATAACACAAGGTTAACATTTCCCAAATATTACCAAAGCTAGAATGCCTCTAAAGAAAACAATAGAAGCAAAGTTAAAAGTAAGATTCTGGAACTTGTTTAAAACCACACACACAAACATACACTCATATATCCCTTGCTGACATATGTGTGTATGCACTACAAAATGAGTCATTTCAGTGGTTTTCATTTATATGTCTTTTCTGATGTCACATGCCTCATAATTTTGCTGTGTTATACTTCACAATTTGTCTTATGTTTGTGAAGATGCCACATTGTAGGAGGTGTAAAGAAGTAACTAAGGCAAAAGGGCTAAAAAAAAAAAAGTTGAATCAACCAACAAACAAAAATAAACCAGCCAACTGAACCAAAAATCTACTTTATTCCATCTTTGTTTACTTTCCCACTGCCTCCTTTCAAACCACAGGCTGCGCTCCAGCTCTGAGAATGTTTCCAAAACTCTGAATTCTCAAAGCATCAGCAGGATTTGAAACGGACTGGTACGTGGGGATAATCACACAGCCCGTCTTGCAAGGCTAATTACCAGAACACAGTGGTGCACAGTATGGGATTGTTATTCTTGGCTCTAAACGTGCCAGGTTTACCTGTTAACAGCTATTGACTTTGCATTAGCATTACATACGAGATGCATGTGCAGGAATGGATGTGTGACTCAAAACATTGAGAGAGGGACACTCAGCTGGGACTGAAAGCCACGTGATGCATCCAGCAGCATGATCCTCACACGGGAGGCACACAGAATGTCCATCTCTGGCCAGCTGCCCCAAGCACGGTGGGATGAACACAGCTCCAGCATGTGTTCTTCACTGTCTGATTTCAAGATTGACCTTTCACATTATTGCGATTCATTGCTGGATGTTGAGACCATACCCTTGTGCACCTAATACATATTTGTCATCAGGCTTCTTAATAGATAAAGGAAAAGATGAATCATCAGACCCTAAAACAACTATTTCTTTAAAACATACCCAAACTGGGTTCTTTTGTGTTGGTGGCTGGCTTGCATTTGCAAAAGCCTGTGACTCCCTCCCTCATTTTATGAGAAAAGCACACAGCACTGAGTAGCAATGGGTCAGGCTCATTGAGACCTTTCAGGATAGATAAAAGATTTCTAACTTCCCTTTGTCAAAAAGCATCAATACATGCAACGTAACAGGTAGATAATGAGGAGAACCTAGTAGGAGGAGAAAGCTTGTATAACCCCTTCATTTGGCATTCCTGCTGCTGTTACAGGTTGGTTATCTCCAGTTGTGATACTGACAGTTTAAGGAGGATAATGCAAATGATGCAAAAAAATTTAGAGAAGAGCCAAGAGAATTCTTAAAGGATTACAAAATGTCCTGCACCAGTGAAGAACTAAAAGCTTGGTCTATTTAGCTTACAGTGGAAAAGGTTAAGAAGCAATTTAACCCCTCTCTGTGAGTAATAACGTGAGGAGTAAAAGGCCATTTGGATTAGTAGACATGAGTGCAACTGGAGAAAAGGGGCAGATGGACTGGTCTAGATGGGGAATAAAGTTGTCTTTCTGCAGGTGATGATAACTAAGCACTGGAACAAATTGTGGAGGGCTGTAGTGAATTCTATACAGCTGGTAGGTTTTGAGGAAGGAGCTGAAGAGAAGTATTTTCAAGGGAAAACAAACTGGAATCTCTGTGACAGCTTATAATATTGTAATCTACAGAATGCTATATTTACTCTAAAGGATCAACTAGACCTTTTGTGACTCTTTGTTTAGATGCCTTTTACGAATCAGGTCCTGTTACACTCATAGGTTTCCTGCCTTTACATGGTGTTGCAACATTCAAGAAAAGGGAGCATTGCTGTAGAGTTGTCTGAAGATTTTTCATGTTATTTATTTAGGTCAATAAAGGCAACATACCTGGGGTATTGATCATAGGTCCCATTTTTATTGAAGTGTTTCCCAATGGCTGTATATGTGCACACAGCACTAGCATGTGTAAGTCTAGCTCATTAACTAAATAAAATCCTTAAGTTTAAGAAGTGCTTCTCCAACCATCTGTATTTCAGTATATATCTTATATATAAGACAAGATAATTAACAGTATCATATCTGAGCACAGACCAAAAAGACAATGCAAAAGCACAGCACATCCCTGAAGGAGAAGAGCACCTCTGGTTTTGTGTTTCAGTTTGCACTTTTCATAAAGAAGAAATTTAGTAATTTCTGCACAGTTATGTAGGATGGCTATCCTAGCATTCCTGAGGGTTTTGCTATGTGATGCCTTCCTAGAACTGCTTAATGACTGATAAAATTACTTTTTATAGCTTTTGGTTCCATTTGTTGATAGAAGGTTCTCAAAGTGAGTTTATAGTCCAATTTAGCAATGTTGTATCTGAATTTATCTTCAAATCAAAATGTACTGGCAGTCTTTTGGTTAGTGCTATTTCCTAAAAAATAAACCCCATTTTCTAAGGACGCTGGACATCTGAAGAGTCAAGAAGCATTTTTTGTGGTCAGAAACATCTACAAGAGAAAGAAGTATCTCAGCATAAGATGTGTAACTGTGGAGGGAAAACGTTTTTCACTGAACCTCTTCTTTCTCCAAAAGTGTGAGTATACAGCAGAGGGAATGCAGTCCTCTGCAAATGATTTAATATGGCCTCACAAGTAGAAGAGCAAAAGCGTTACCTCAGAATAGCTTTTGAATGCACTTGCCTTTGCTGTCCTCATTTTGACACCAAGACACCAAACATTTGAAGTCTCTTCCTTACTTAAAGCTATTTGAATTTTGTATGTGCACTTCCATAGTAGTCTTCTTAATGAAAAGAAAACTCTTGATAAAAGGCATTAAAGCCCTAAAGAAAGCAGCAGCAGTGAGCACTGGCTTCATTCTGTCACAGGAAACAGCTGGTAGCTGGCTTTTACTGAGAGCTGCCAAGGTTGATTGCCATATCCAACAGTGAGGATACAGCAGGCAGAGACCAACAGGGCATGGGCATTTCCAGCAGGATGGGGCTGAAGCTCAGCTGTATAGCAATGATCCAAGCATACAAATCAGCTCCAATTTGAGTGTTTCAGTTTGAGTTAAAAGGCAGATTAGAGCCCTGCTGGAGCCCGGTTTGAACTTCCAAAGAGTTGAAAGGCATTTTCAGTTCATTTCTTTTCAATAAAGATGTAGTTATTAATCTTCTTTATTACCTTACAAAATGCATCTACTTCCACTCAAAAGGATATAGTGGAGGATCACATTACCCCTTATGGCTAGCTGATATAAAAGAATCTACTGGACACCTGCAGGTATTAGAAAGTTCTTACTTACTGGAAAGTGAGCTGTAATTAGCTCTTTTATGCTACCCAGCAACTATTTAGTTTGTGGAGAGGCTGCTTAAACACTTTAAACCTTTTCACCTCAGTACACCTTAGAATGTTGATGCTATTTTCAGCTAATATCTGTTTTTCTGTATTGAGTGTTCCCTCCTATTTCACAAAACAAAAAAGTTTTATACACTTGGATGTGATGATTTGATCCACCTAAGCTTCTGAAAATCTATTCAAGCTTCCTCTGGAGTTCAAGATCGATTATATTTTATCACAGCAAGTCACATCCAGCTCTTTCCTTAGCCAGAGAGAAATCATTTCCAAGGAAATAAAATGAGTGAGACACAGTCCTTCTGGTCCAGCTGCCACAATACCTGCTAGAGTAGATTCTTGACAGTGAATCAGGTAGCAGAGTTCTTGCAAAAGAATATTTTCAGAGGGAACATAAGGTAATTTTATACTACCTGAACCTTGTCTTGGAGACACAACATAATAGAACCCTAGCAGAACAGAACAACTCAAATTCCTTAAAAAGGACAAATACCTCAGTACAAAATTACCTATTGCTCTTTATTTGCTCTTTTGTTGACCAAATTTTCCACAGATGCTTCTGTCCGTCTGCACACATCTCAGTATAAACGACCTTTGAAACAGGCTCAGCTCATGAATATGAGCCCATGAACCATCTCAGAAACACATCACAGGGCCATGCAAGAAACACTTATACTCCTTGGATTGCCTTGTAGGCTTCATGGAATTTTGTCCAAGGTTCAGGCACATTTGAAAACCCATGCAACTGTGTAACCAAGTCAGTCCACACAAGCTCTTCTTTCTATGCAGAACTAATCCCACACACCATATATTCATACTCAAATGCACAGATCCCAACAACTATGCATAATAAATTGTATAAACACTCCTGTGCAGGAATTTCATAAAATTGCAGCATGTACTGCCATCTGTTAAGATTTACCCATGGTTTCTATTGGCAGTCAACCTTTACTTTCAGAAATACAACTTTCTAGGCAGAAATCAGTTTCTAAGGTCAGGACTGAGTAAACTTGAATTCACTGAACATAAAATTCTTTGCTAAAGAAAATTATACCTTAATCAGAAGCTGAAAAAGAATGAAGAAAGGCTTTCAAAGTAACCAAAGTGGGTTACTTTGATTTAAAGAATAAATCATTCCATTTATATGAGGAGATAAATGTCAAATTTTCATTTCTCTAGTAGTCTTGTCTCTGCATACAAATCAGTAGCAACTGAAATTACTAAAACTTTCATGTCCAAAATTCAACACTCTCTTCATCATTAAGCAGGACTTTTCAGACATGGTCCAATTCTGAACCAGACAATGATGGTAAAAACAAGACCCTTACTTAATATAATGAAAAAATTTAATTTTTGGAGAAAAAAATAGCAACAATCACCCCCAAAAAACTTAACAGGCATATTATCATGTACTAAGAAGAATATACAAGGAAGAATTAAAGAAGGAAGAATTTAATAAAGAATTAAACAAGGAAGATCATTCCCCTTCATTTTTAAAAAATAGGTATACATTCTATATAATATACACATATTGTCCACAGTCTGGGAATCAAGACAGAGTAAGGAACCAAAAATTCCCCAAGCAAGCCTAGTGAGCAGAACACGTTATAAAAAACTTTGCTTTTCAAGAAGGACCTTGTTTTTATTATTATTTCAATGGTAAGCTTTCTTCTGGTACTCATTTTCACGTCTCCTCTTTGAAGCTATCCTCTTTTTTTCTACTGGATTTAAAGCATTATCTTCTTTAGCAAGGATTTGTGCTAAGAGGTAGGTGAAATATGTGTTTACTCAAAAGAGGGAAAAGAGATACTCTCATATTTTATTAGAACCATAGAATCCATAAAGTTATCTTAAGAGAGCAACTTTTGACTCATTAAAAGTCAAAAGTACAATAGGATGAAGATAAATCCTAATTTAGATGTAGTAGGTTAATTGCAAATGCTATCAACAAACTTTTCAGAGGAAGGTTAATTGAATCATTGCTTAAGATCCTCAGAGAGGCTGTATCTGCAACAAAAGACTTTGCTACAGAGATGGATCTAGCAACAAATTCCTCTAATCTAGTTACTGTAGGGCAAACCATAAGAAAACACAGGCAAGTGTTTGGTGAGCTCTGCTGTAGTCATGTTTTGCCAAGGACTAAAGGTATAATAAATTATACTCATGCTTCCTGTTAAAATTGTGTAAGATTCAGTGACTATGAGAATTTTTAGAAGAATCAAACCTAAGAATCTTGAATTCATTTCAGGGCAAGCGGGAGACTTTCTGTTTATCACAGTACACTAAGAGTGTCTGGGACTTCATAGAGTACTTATAAAAGATTAAACTCCATTCCAAGAAGGAAAGGCTATAAGTACAGCCAAAAGCATCTGAAAAAAAAATTTGTGTAGTGTGATCCACAGTCTTGTGTGTGATGGAATAGAGAGGGTATCTGGTGCAAAGAATCTTCAATGAATATGTCTCCTAGAACTGTTCTTTGACCTGGAGGGAGCACAAATCAGACTCATACTGAGTCACAAAATATTTTTGGAAGCTGAATTGACTGAAGAAGGTTCTGCATGGGAAATCCCAGGTGACAAGAGCAGTGGATCTACTCATATGTGTTCTCATATAAATATCATAATGAAAACATTAACACAGACTCTGCTGTGGAGAAGGGGTGAATTATTAGGCTTTAAATCCCTCTGCAGAGGCCAGGCTGAGAGGGATGATTATTCCAAAAGTAATCTGGTAGTTCTCCCAGGATGCACATGTACATTGAGATGCTGGTTCAACATAATTATGAATTTCAAGTTTATTTTCAAAAATTGACTGCCTCTCTTTTGCTGTTGAACTTCCTTAGTACTTTCCTGCCATTTGGATACTGTTAAAGATTTTCTCACAAAGACAAAAGGGAGAATGAACAGTCAACTCACACTCTCTACCATCTGTCCCTTTTGTGCTATTATGTTTTATTTGTCTACCCACTCCTACAATGTTCCACTTAGGTCTCTTAAATAAAACCAGATAGAAAAAAAGGTGCAAAGAGGATGATGGGCATGACACAGAGTTGTCTTTCTGTTTTGTTTTTTTCTGGTGGCTAGAAAGCCAGGGTAAGAATTGCTGAAAGTTTTCCTAATTGTTTTATTGATAGGAATGCTTCTTGTTTTTGAGAGAATTTGCTCTTTCATTACAGAAGACGTGAGGCTAAGTAAGAGAGGATGTGAGCCATTAAACTGAATTGTAGATCTAGATAACAGTAGCTCAATACAGAGTGTCTAAAAGAAAATATTATATATATATCTGTGTGTATATACGCACATACATACTAAAATATTCTTCCTGCTATCTTTGCTTTAGCTCTCCCTGAAATAACATATAAGTCACAAAGATCCTTTTCCCATGGAATATGCAGGCAGAAGTATGCAAAAGGAAGCAGGAGCTCAGGGTCCCCACCAGCACACTGCCTGGAGTTTTGTTGCTGCAAAAGGACGTGGCTCCTTCCACATCCCACAGCAACCAGCGCCACACAACCACCCCTACAGAACCAACACTCCCGTGCCCTGCACAGTACTCAGCCTCCCCTGAGGGCTGCCCACGCATTGCCCAAACATGGCTCAAGTCCTGCACAGCACACACAGGACTGGTTTGGAAGTTCATCTTCACAAATAAAACAAACAAAGAAACAAAAGTTACAGAGATTTGCAAGCACTGGAGCTCTGCGGCACACTAGCAATAAAAGTTCTGACTGACTCACAAACCAATTTAATCAGTAAATAGCTGCTGGGAGTTCTTTCCACAGATAAGTATTGCTATCTTTTTCATGCACATACACAGTGCAATATTCCAGCCCATTATTTCTTATTTAAATCGTTTACCTATTCCCAGCACATAGGAAATCTTTTTCCCATTTTCTATCCATGAATTTCACAGCAGACTGGAGAATCAGGGCAGCCATATCTGATGCACAAATCTTTTATATCTTCCAAAATGGCTGATCAAACTTGATCCACAACAATTTCAAACAGCAGAAGGTATCATTAAACTATACATTAGTTGTTTCCTGTATGTACAGATGTTAACAATACCTGGAATTATGTACTCTGAATTGTGAGATCGCTTCTGATGAACAAACACTGAATACAGACGTATTGTCTGTCTAAACCTACTTATAAGAAAACTATGGACATCTGTTTGAATAAATCTCACTTTCCTCCTGACCTTTTTTTCTAGTGCTAGAGAAGTTAAGCTTGTTGGTTTTCAATTTGTCTCTCAAACATGAACTTATTTCGTTAGAGACAGAAATAAATTTAGTGTTACAGAGATTATGTTCAGCTTTGCAATTCTTGCATGAATTCATTCTTAAAACTAATCACATGGTGACATAGTTTGATTTTCTGAAGAAGCCTGATCTCCTATTAGCATGTACAGTAACTTCATGAGTTGTTGCCTGATGCTAAACTGTTGCCTTGATAGCAAAAAACCAAGTACAGATGCCCTCTAGGCCAGAAGAACTAAAGCACTTAGTGCTGCATCCTGTGTACTTCAGTTTTGCTGCTACATATTAACACGTACAGTGCAAATCAGATAATAAAAAAATGCTGACCTCCACACTTTGACTGCAACATCTACACCTCAAGAAGATGAAAACTGCTAGCAGAAACCTTAGCATGAAAACCAGAATATTTGATATAGACATAAAAGATGAGATCAAATGCCAACATGAAATAAAAGTGCAACTTACAACCTAATGCAATTTCTGAGCATTTGTAGCTCAAAGAAGAGGAAAACATTGTTACAAACACACAGCTTCTGTACCTGCAGAGAAAGATGATGTCTGTTGGTGGCCTCTGCTGAGAACATCAACTTGTGCTAAGCCTGGATGGTGAAGCACAGGCGCACTCTTCATGGTCTTGGTTAATGTACAGTCATCAGAGACAGGATTACTGTCATGTTAAAGAATATGTCTCACGTATTTACACTAGCCCAGGATATTTCACTGTGCTATGTCACCAAAGAGCCCAATTCTATGTAATAGTAGCATGATTTCCTAGTGTATGCCCTGTAACAGTGGCATTGAAGGTGTTACTGAACTGCAAAGAATAAAAGCACATACACATAGATTATCACAGCCATCCTGCTTATACTACTTGTGCTTCTTCTATTTTGTTCCTTTTATTTTTATTCCATTCCATTTCAGTGAATTAAATAGTTGTCTTTCTGTATGGTTAGGGCAGTGTATTCATTTATCTTCAGCTCACCTTTCCATCTTCAAACAAATACCCGGTGACCCAAATACACACATTTACACAAGATTTTATAGAGATCAGATACACAATCTTGAAAGCATTCATTCAATGTGTAGGAAAGCTTTTCATTTAATTTACTTTGGGGGCAGGAGGAGACAGAGACGCCATGTGCCTCTCCATAGGCTGAATTGAATTGCTTTTCATTGACTCAGGTTACTCTGGGCACTGCTCACTCTAATGCAGCCTTATTAAATGCAGGGAAGGCTGCTACAGTGAAGTCTGGGGTAAATGAAACACTGTTCAAATGCTACACTTCAGATACCTATTTCAGATGCTGTCTTTGAAGAATGACATGCAACAGAAACAGTGTTTAACTTGCTCTAGGAATGCACCTCAAAGACGTTTTCTGCTGTCTAATTACAGTAAGTCAAGTACATTTAAGCTAGGAAGTTCATTTATATTTGGAGCATACAGTACACCATGACTACTGTGCACTTCCTGACATTCCTATAAAACCTGGTGCTCTTGGGAAACGGATGGCTCACAAGGTTGTTAATGAGTGAGAGACCCTTCGCCTCGTGATCACTGGTCTGAATTCTGTTTAATCTGGAAGCAGCAAATAACTGTCAGTGGCTGATGGTGTTTATGAATTAATTTGGTAAATAGTCTTAGTTTAGATGGACGCAGGAAAACATCCCAATTTAAAAAATCTCTGCCTAACTTCTTTGCCCCTTACTCATGAAATCATCTCTGATGTGTCTGGATCAGCATGAGACAGAAAACTACAGTCCTCCAAGAGACTGGACAGGCAAAATGTCAGTGGCCATACAGCTTCACCAAAGCCTGCCGAGGTGGCAAAGTGACTGTGACACTCACTGGGTACCCGAAAGATGCAGTACAGAACTACTGACTACAGGTCAGAGTACACACTCTCCCTTCTTCCTGAGTGCTGGGAAGAAAAGTTCTCCTTTAGGAATGAGTAACACCGAGTTACAGGACTTGCTTTAGGAGCTATGTAGAGTGCTTCTGGAAAACATGAAGACATGTTTGCCTCACTACCCAATTTTCTTGTGATGAAATATTCCTCTGAAACATGGGTTTTGGTAGAGCTGGTTATAAAATCCCCTTTTTTTCCAATTTAGCAGATACACAGCCCAGATAAGGCCTGCAGTCATCTTTTTCCTTGGCATATGGGACTTCCAAATGTATTAGGGAAGAAACATCCCTGGAGGGGTAAGAGATGTGGGATTCCTCTTACCTGGAGGCCAATGCAAAGACTCTGTTTCTCCTTCTCTTCCCCCTCTTTCCTTTTCATGCTGGACCCGTGTTAATTTAACAAAAAAATAATAAAAATTACATAAGAAGAACAGGCTGAATCAGATAAGGTAATACCAAATGATTCCCACTGTCCTTCTAATGCAGATCATTCTACTGTTCAACCCTCAGCCTGGTTAAAGCACTTTCCTACTGTGTTGAGTGAATACATTCTTGTGACATCCAGGACAATGAGCATTATTTAATGAAACAGCAGTGTCTCCAGGTAAAAAGACTGAACTTTGACTGGAAGTAAATAGATTTGTCCATCTGTTGGTACCTACCTCTTCCATTTTGAAGACAGAGACTTTGATGGGCTGCATCTGAGCTTCTGTGTGGATATGCACCATGATGTTCTCAGGTATCCTGTGGTCATCCAGACTAGAGACAAGCTCAGCACAGACCAGGATTTCTGTCCATTAGATATGCCAAGACTTTCACCTAGTAGAAATCAAGGCACCAAGGAGTAGAAAATTTTAAAGAATGTTGAGTTTTCCCCAACACACAGCTGGGATGTGGCCAATTGGAGTACACCAGCTACACAGGCACACATATATAATCTAGTCTCCAAAAATGAACAGCAAATAATTTTTTTGTGTCTTCTTCTGTTAACCTGGTAGAGTTTTAAGAACTAGGAAGGAAATTCTGACTCCATTGGAGACTGTGATGAACCTTGCATCGACTTAAGCAAGAAAAGCACATTAATTTGGTAACAGCATAGTTTAGCTTCTCACTCTTCTAGAAGTTTTTCCTGGTTTGTCTCTGATCTACAAGGAGGGCACAGTTAACACCACCCACAGCTCTGCAGTCCCCAGATCAAAATATTTTGCTTCTGTTTTCTGACATTATCTTACTGTAGTTAAGTCTAGCAGCTGCCTGCTCAGAGAGACAGAATAAGTGTGATAGAATGTAAAACATTGCTAAGACTTGTATGACAAATTGGTGATGTATACTGGTTCTCACCTTTTCTTAATTACAGGATTAGTAGAAAGAATTATTCCTCACCTAATTTTCCTGCCCCTTCATTTGCCATATGCAACTAGTTACAAAAATCTGATCATTAACTGTGGCCCATCATCAAGACTGATTCCACAGGGATCTGAGACTAATATTAATGACTATTTAAAATTATTTTGATATGGGATGGAAATTGTTGAGAACAAACTCAAGAAACTCCAAGCTGTGAAGGGATGGCAAATTATTTTGTGCATCACAGTGAATGAATGAGAGAACCAGACAAGAGTGGGGCAAAATATGGGGAGTAGCTGACATCCCAATAGGAGACAGAGTATTCCAGCCTGCCTGGTGGACCCTATTCCTCAGGTATAATTTGTAAGAAACCAGAAAAAAGTCAGGTGTGTTAGGGAGGCTTCCTGATCATTATCTGCTGCCTAAAAATGGTTCTGAATTAGATATGTGCTACTGTTATGCCTGTACCAATGGACCAAGTGTCTAAACAGGGAATAAATTTCAGCGCATTACTGTTTATCTTGTTGAATTATTAGCACACTGTCTGGTTTGAATTTGGTCCACAGGAATAAGTGCTCCCCCAGACAATGACACAGCATGGCTCAGCACTAGGACAAGGTCCATTTTCCTTAAATAGCAAGGACAGATTATACCAGGAGAAGACCTTAGTTATATAGTTAAAATTTCTGCCAGAGTCCAGGCCATGGCTTTATGATATTTATTAGCATAAAGAGATGCAGCCCATATTGTTTGCATTGTCACATGTCTTTGGAGGCAAACTGCATATGCAACAGATATATCCATATCCCCTCTTTGTAAAATAAAGTTGTGTCTTGGAAGGAGAAACAGATATTGTACCGAAATACTGACAAAATAGTTCAGACCATACAGACAATAGCCTCACTATGTATGTCATAAGAACTGCAGAAACCATCTCGGAAGAAGCATATTAGTACATGAAGCAGGGTGGATGTTTCCCCAGCCAGGAGACATTATCCCAGATGTAGATGTCTTTTCGCATTTAATGATTCCTTCTGAACATATATTTGTAGCTTCGACACTAATGATAGAGCTGTTTCTGAAGTCTCAGCCAAAAGGACCACATTGCTAAGGTATGTCATTCCCAGTCATGACTGAGCATATGTGAAGCACCACAGTAAAAAAACATGGGCAGTCCCTGGTTTAACTGTGAATGGCCAGAGTCTGGTGCCCACTGTGTTATTCCCAGGAGAGGAACAGGCCTCCCTCCTTCCTGCCTCATCTCTACAAAGCCAGAATATTTACCTTGCTGTCCAAGCTGTTGACCTTCAGGTCTTTCTTAAGGCCGTGGTGTTTTGCCTGGTCTCTGAAGGATGAGAGACAGTTCACGTTGAGTTTACAAGTTCCAGGTTGTGAGACATGCATTATTTTGATGACAGTTACTTTTGTAATGCATAGGATGTCTAAACTGTGCAATGGGCAATGGGTTTACATTTCTTTTTGTGCTAGTATGTTTAAAAGGTTTATTTTTCCTGTCAAATTTAGCTATCCTTTCAAAAGCGCAAACACTTCTTGATAGGACAGTAGACATACTTGTAAGAAACTCCAAATCATTTCCTTCGCCCACTCCCCATTTTAGATCATCTTTCACATGGGAACAACTTCCCTCCTCCTCACCCACCTCCTCCTCCAAAAGAATTTCTGACATCTGTTCCTTTACCTCCCTTGCAGCCACTATTCCCTCATCATTTGCCTTTTGTTTTATGGGATTCACTTGTGCACTTCCACTCTAAGCTCTTTGGGGTATAAGCTGTTATGTGTCTTGCACTTCTAACCCTTTGAACAGCATCTTAAATATTACAGACATTTACAGCACAATATAAATGATAATGTAGTTAGACCAGAAAGGCAATTCCCTAGTTAACACCTCCCACATGTAGTGATTAAGTACTAGGCTCAAAAGCGTGCAGCAAACCCAGTGCAGATACATTTCTAGAAAGAGACTGCAAATTCCTAACTCCAGATGGTCTGCAGTTGGTGAATAACTATATGGATTGTTTGGTGCTTCACTAATCAATCATGACAGCAACAAGGAGAAAAAGCATGTCTGGGTAAAGGAAAATGTCCTTTGGAAAAATCCCAAGTTATCATTTTGTGCATTTGATCTGCTCATCAAACAGTGTCTTTTTTTCTCTTTTGTGCTATTATGCTGTTTTAATTTTTCAAGAATAAATCCAGAAAAAGCAGTTGCTGGTGGTTTTTTCACCTACAAAATACACACGAGAGGAGTCTGAACAGCATCAACTGCTGCGTTGTATTTCAAAGACTGAAAAATCATAAATAAGAGGAAGAGGCAGAGAATTAACATCCTGCATTACATTCTGGAGACCATGAAGCCTTCTCCAACTATTTCTGTAATATCTGCATGAAACCTGCAATTTAGGATGCAGAAAACAAGGACTGGAAGGGAGAATTCCCTTCCAGAGGGAGAACATCTTGATTTCTTTCTCACAACATGAAACCAGATTATTTTTTAAAAAAATAGTAATTATCTAAATCAAACCATAAGCAATGAACATCAGCCCTGAAATGGGCTCAGTTGGTTAGAGCAGAGTGCTAATAAACAGTGCCAAGGTGATGGGTGCTATTCCCATATGGGCCATTCACTCAAGAGCTGGATTTGATGATCCTTGTGGGTCCTTCCAACTATTCTGAGTAAAAATTCTGTGATTCTGTGAATGTGGGATCAGCTTCAACTGAAACACATAGGACAAACTCCAACACTGCCTTGACTACATACTGCTCAGTTTAATTAATCTCTTTGTGCATCAAATGAAGAGAAAGAGCACAATTAAATGCATAAAAAATGGTGGATGAAGGTACTGCAGGACTCAGAAGCAGAATAGGTGGTTTGGGGGTTTTACTTTGAGGGGGAGGGTGTGCAGGAAAAAAAGTAGTACAAGAGCCAGTTGATCCCACTGAATCTGTGAGTTCAGATATCCTTGTGGTTTCCTGAACTTATGTATACTATTTAAGTCTGTAGGAAATTAAATGCATGGCAATAGACATAAAAAATGTAATGAGCATGATAAACTGTGTGACTGTAGCTCAAAGTTTGGACATTAAGAACAGCAGAGCTCAGAGACATGCTGTATTTCAATCTATCTAGATTTTCCATCAAAAGCAAAACTAGGGTTTATTTTTTTAACTAGTTGTTAAAAAAAAAACTGGAGTTTTTTTAAATTACTGTAGGCATGGCTCAGAAAAATACAAGTGGGCAACATAAAAAGGCTGTGAAAGCAGTGAGGTAAAAAGAACAGAATAACTGGATTTCAGAGATCTAAAAGTACATAAGATTTATCTATATTAAAGCTAACTACTGTTTGCCTCCTAGTACTACTCCATTAGAGTAATGTAGCACATAACTAACCTGATCTTCCAAGAGAGGACAGTTGCCAAAAGGTAGATACTGCACCTGATGACATTATTACTTCCTTCTAGTACCAGCTTAAGTAATTTGGAATAAGATCTATATAAATTATGCGCAGACACTGCTTGTGGCGGTGCTCTCGCTGATGTTTTAGAAAATAGACCTGGAACACAGGCTAAGCCATCAAAGTATTGATCCGTGTACAATGGGAAGAAAATTAGGTGAAGAATAAGCTTTTTATCTGCTTTCTTTCCTTCATTGTCTTGGACTTCAAAATAAGCTTTTTTGGAAGAGAGCTTCAAGATCATTTGCTCAACCATCAACCCAACACCCACATAATCACCCCTAACCCATATCACCAAGTGCCTCATCCACTCATCTCTTAACACTTCCAAAGATGGTGACTCCACCACCTCCCTGGGAAAGTTATTCCAATGCCTAGCCACTCCTTCAGTGAAAAAAAAATTCTAGTGTCTAATCTGAACCTCCTCTGGCACAATATAACTATTTCTTGTCATCCTTTCACTTGGGACACTGCAGAAGAGACTGACTACCCAGCCACAACCTCCTTTCCGGATGTTGTACAGAGCAATGAGATCCCGCAAGCCTCCTATTCTCCAGGCTAATCAATCCCAGCTCCCTCAGCCATTCCTATTTTCAGCAGTTGAACCTTGCACTTTAACAAAAGTTTTTAAGATTTCTCACACTTTTTTCTGTGAGAAGATACAGCTGAATCGGAATTCTGCTTCCACTTCCTTTTGAATATCTTATGTGGTTGGATGGAAAGGTTTTCAGATAACTGAACCTTATCTATTTCTTCTGCAGTTGATCACTAAGTAAGGTTTGCTTGCATCCTCTCTTTGGTCAGTATAGAGATATTTCATTCCCTCCCACAATAATGTCCTTAATGTGGTTACCACTCAAGGGTTTCACTAACTGCAGCATTTGCTGCTGATTATCTAGGACTGCAGCTTGCCTTGTTATCTCATTGGCACATCTGACTTGTTTCCTGGGGTGGGACTTGGAGGGCTTGGGGGGGATGGCAAGGAGTGGGGCACAGCATTCCTTTTTAGTTTGCAAATTCTTTCAGAGCTTCTCTCAAAGAAAATCCTCTATACACTTTGAAAAAGTCTGGGCAGCATATGTTATTGTTCACATGCTGTCTTATGAAATGATTGCTTGCTGCTGTTCACAGATGTTCAGAGCACAGTCCTGACTTACCAGGATATGTTTATTGGTAGCTTGTACTTGGCAGTTTTATTTCATAGCCCATTTAGGTTAACTGACTGCTCCTTCATGCCAGTGCAACCAATCTCTTTTGGACAGACATCACACAATTTTTTCTGTGCCTGGATAAGAAGCAATGGGCTGCTGAATATCCATATTTTGACATTCTAGAAGCCAAAAATTGATCTTCTGACTCAGGGTGTTCTTTGCTTGTTGCATATTCATTCTTCAGCATTGCTTGGCTCTTACTCATTGTGCCATAGCCATCTATACAAATATCTTGGACATTCAGCTTAGGTGTTAAATGAAGAAGGAATGAAGGCAAGAAATTTCAACCAGATGCCCCTTTCATTCAGTAAGCAAAGATGAGTAATCATTTCTCATTACTTCTTTTGGTGAGCCAAACATCTGACAGCCAAACTTCCACAGTTAGGTCCCCAGTTGCAAGGGTGATAGCTTTGCTTCATTTTTAATTAATGTCTCTTCAAGCTGTTGATAGAATTCATCAACTGCATCTTTGTCATCTGCTATCGTAGGAGTGTTAATCTGTATGATCGACATATTGATTGGATTTGCTAGAAAAAGAACCATCATGATTTTATTTCTGATTGGATTACACCCAAGCATATACTTTGATCTCTGCTTCAATGTGACAAACACAGTGCAAGTTTCTTCTCATTTTCCTGAGCTTAAGCAGCAGCCCAAGTAGCTGTCCATCATCCTAGAATGGCACCTATAATTCCACTGCAGCACTGATTCTATATTTACCTGCTTCAGATTTTTCCAATACTTTTGTCACAATAATGTGCTTTTTTCCCCCCATGCATTTCATGTTCTTACATTAACACTTGGTATGCCGAATAATCTTCAGACATTAACTTCCTGGAGTTTAGGTAGAGCCAGAAATACTCTCTATGTCCAAATATTGCATATTAACCTGTTCTGAGCTGTAGTGTCTTGCATTCCATCATGAGAGATAGATAAGAGGATGGATCTGCTGTCCATTGCTTATCTATGCTCTTTTTCTAACCCAGCAACCTCTCCATGTGTCATCTACCTAATCATGCACATCTCCTGAAGTTTTTCAATTTACTTGTACCGTGATCAACATTTGGAGTTTGCCTACTCTGCTCAGCCTGCAGGTAATGAACTCCTCATCTGACAGGAGTCAGGTTCCTTGGTGAATATTTAATCCACAAAAAGACCAACGAAAGTGGAAGTACAAAAGGGATAGAAACATGTTTGGTAACTGATGGAGTGGCTCACAGGAGCTGGAGGAAATGCAGAACATTTGAAAACCAGAGGGAGAGTTTCAATATTGAACAGGTTGACTTTAAGGAATACACATGGCAAATGTTCCTTATCTGTAAGCAGGAGTTGGGTGAGCACTCTGAAATGTAGCAGATCTGGTTGACACATATATGGACATTCTTTTTTTGCATCTCATACCATTTCATATTTATATTTGATCTAGAAACATGGTCTAGAAACAAGTCAAATTACTTTAAATCAGGACCCTACTAAAACTGAAGATATCACTCAAATTGATTTTTAAATTGACTCTCTACTTGTTAGAGCATGTTTCTCTATTGAAGGAACTCCTTTGCTACACAGAACAAAGTGACTGCTTAAGAAAAAAGGGGGAAAAAACCACAGAGCAATT
Source organism: Brachypodius melanocephalos (assembly GCA_013398615.1). Classification (NCBI taxonomy): domain Eukaryota; kingdom Metazoa; phylum Chordata; class Aves; order Passeriformes; family Pycnonotidae; genus Brachypodius; species Brachypodius melanocephalos. The sequence goes on along the minus strand of VZSR01000318.1, from coordinate 1,172,358 downwards.
CCCTACTTTTTCTCATATACATAAATAATAATTTAAACATGTTTTTCTGTACTGAAATAAACTTAACTTCTAGGGACAAACCTGCCACGCATGTTTCACTGAACAATTTGGCTTTTCTGGGATGCAAGTCAAAGCAGAATTTGGAATATTTCTGTATTCTTTTCATAATTTCACATTATATTCCTCAATGATTTTCCTAGCTTCATTTTCAGGACTTTTCTCATACTCAATTTTAAATTAATTTATTCTTCCTTCAGATACCTGTACATATGACCTTACAGAAAAAACTGTTAAAAAATACTTTCAGTTCAGTCGGTAACTTCTTCCATTAGTCTCTTTTCATAAGAAAAAGAGACAAATGAATAGCAGGGTCAAAGGCTGACTTTCATTGATCATTCTAAGATGTTGTTTGGACATAGTGTCTGTTTTCTTGTCTGTTTACCTGAACCCATTAGAATTTGTCTCTTAAGGATCTGTTGACTCTAAGCTGTGATGTTTTAGGACACTACAAATATCACCAGAAAAAAAATTCCTGTGACTGAGTCCACCCAGTGGTCTAACTCTTTGTCACATATGTCAGGTTCTGCAGTGGCCTAGAGGCTCTCCCTGTGACCATAGAAATCTTTAAGTGATGACAAAATAATTGTGAAGGGAATTTGAACCTGATGCTGGCAATCAAAATAGTATTTGTTTAGTCTGTTCTTCTCAGATTATTAATGTACTTCTCTTCAGATTAATCTTGTTATTGATTTAAATATACTCTTTTTCTTGGAATGGATGCACATGAGATTTGAAAATAAAAAATTGCTTCATCTAACCTTTTCTCAGAAGAATTTCATAGAGTTATGTAGCCACATGTTTAAACTGCTTATAATGATATTCCTGGTACTCTGGAAAAATGTTTTCAATATGTACAACATAAAACCATAACCTTTACCTCATTTTTGTAGACAAGAATTGCTTTCTTCCTTCTAATTTTTGCATTATAGACAGTAAGTACAATTTTTATAGATAGATTACAGTTACAACAAATCATTGTAATTCTAATTAACAGAAATTAAAATATGACAGTGTATTTCATTTCAGATGCACTTCATTCTTCTTAGAGCCTACAGACTTGTAACTGCAGTATCAGAATAATCAATATGAAATAAACAGAAATGAAAAAAAATATTCATGAGAATCAGTGGAGAACTTGAAAGGACTCCTTGGTAGAAGCAGAGACGACAACTTTCTCTTTGCCCATCACTATTGCAGCTTGTAACTTATATACGGAAAGTAAGGAAAGATCTTTGCCTCCGAGGTTCTACTTTGATTTGCCCTTAATGAAACCACATTGGCTGTCACCAATCACATCCTTATTTTCCATGTGTCTTAGCAGAGATTCCAGAAGGATTTGCTCCCTGAAGTTTCTAGGCACCAGGTAAGACTGACTGGCCTGTAGTTCCCTTTCTTTTTTCCCTTATTCAAAATGGGGGTTATGTTTTCCCTTTTCCAGTTGGTGGGAACTTCACCAGACTGACACAACTTCTCTAGTATGGCAGATAGTGGCTTAGCATTTCACCAGGTACCACGGACTTGATGTACCCTTGAGTTCCTATGATTAATTCATCCTTACCTTTAGGAAAATTTTTAGGAAGATACTTTCTCTCCTGATGTCTAATCCTTGCTTACTACAACTTAAGCCTGTCACTTTTGTCTTATCTATCATGGATTCTGAAATACCGTCCTGCTTTTGCAGCAAGTCACTGAACATTTGAAGAATGTCAGTGGTTCTCCACTCTTTTCACCTCAAGCCTGAGCATTATTTAAACAGTCCAGGTGTGTAAACTTCACAAAGCTTCAGAAATCTCTCATCTGGGTGGCACACTGCTAATATCCATCCCCTTGCCAAAGGGTGTGTTCAGCCCTACAAAGCCATTGTTAATATCAGCCATTGTACTTCTAGGAACAGGGTTGTTGCACTTGCCAACTTTACCAACAGACTTTTCAGTAGTCTTTTCATTAACAGCTTCAGCTAGAACAGGATGTTTTTGTATTTAAAAGTCAGCCAACTCAGCTGTTTACCACTGATAGGCAACAGGGACAAATGGCCAGGAACCAAATCACTACATAAATGTGAGATTATGTTTTTAATATTTACCTAAGCAAAAAAGTTTCAGAAAAAAATATCCAGGTACTACTAAGTACCAGTTTCTGGACGCCCTGCAGGAAATCTGCATATTGAGGTATTTTAAGAAACATAAGGGCCTGTGGCGATAGCAAGTTCAGAACAAGTCTCCCTGTGTTCAGGTGGGGTGGAGAATAAGAAAGCTGAAACACGCTAACTGTTTTCTAAATACTGACAAAAGACATTAATTCTAATGAATTTTCCAGCGAACAGTTTTGATGTTCAATCTACATTCACTCCGTCTCCAAAAGTCAGTGAGACCTGCACAGAAGAAAAAAGAATTTTGGTGGGCAATTTATGCTTTCACTCATGAAACATACCTTGTTTCAGGAGGACACAAACTGTTGAGAGGGAAGTATGGTCCAATGTAAAACAGTAAATATAGGCACTGATAACAAAAGTACTGCCTGATAAACAGGGAGGCTTCCTGATGACTCAGCACAGTTGTGTTCCTCTGCACTTTGTGTGAGTGAGGATTCTTCCCACCTCGACCTCCAGGGACAACAGGTCTTTCAAGATGAGAATTCTGAATAATAAGAAATATGTTCAAGTAGAAGGGAAGGAGGAGCACAAGAGGGAAATGATTCACTGCGGTAACTGAAGTAGAAGAATAACCTATTCATATGCAAGGTCATCTGCTGTTCTGTGTCATTGTGCTAATGAATCACCGTTTGTTTATACACTGGGAGTAGCACCTTACCACCAGAGAGAGGAAACAGAGACTATTTGTAGCAGGGATTATACCAGTAATTTTAGTGAAAACTTCTAATTTCAAAACACCTGACAGAAGAAAGAGCTGTATTCATTCCAAAACCTGCAGAGACTTACCCATTTCTTTGGACTGTGTGCAATTTAAACATATTTGTCTTAGTGCCAGATCTGTGGCTAACTGATCTGAAGCAGAATTTGACAGTGCAGACACTGACATACTGTGAACTGCCAAAAGTACAAACTAGGGAGCACAATGTTTGTGCTTCTTCTACAGCTAGAGTGTTCATTAGTGGTTTAGAGGAGAAATGGAAAGGCTGTGACAGGGAATAACTTTACTGGCAATATGACTAATTTATGCTTTCATTTCCCCTCTAAACATCTTAAGAAATGTTACCTCAACTATAAGCCATTTATTCCAATAACCCTTAATTTGTGTATCGGGGAAGTTTATGTTCACATGTTGCCAAAGAATCTGAACAGAGAGAATCTCTCAGCCTAAATTTCCAAGAGGTGATCTCTTGATTTGACTAGACCAGTTGCCGGTCTCTGAAGGAGATTGTTTTCTGAGTTGGTGTGTGGATAAGGAAATGGATGAGGAGTACATGCCTGTATTTTTACAGTTGTTCTGAAACCTGCAAGGGGGTCACTTGCATGCTTCAAGCAGCACAATCATGGGGTCTCCAACTCTGTTTTGCTTCCTGATGTGCAGAAGTAATGCAAGATTCAATGGCATGTTCCTTCAGATCTCCTTCTGATTGTCAGAGAAAAAAAAAAATCCAAACACCCAGGAAACAACCTCTGTACAGGTTATCACACTCCTGTGAAAACCAAACAAGACATAAACCTGATACTGAAGCAGTGCTTCAGCTTTCAGTGCCAGATCCATGAGCAGTGGGCAATTAAGTACCGTAAAGGGCACAGAGGAGAAACAGGAATGAGGCAATCTTCACTCACTACTCTGCAGAGTCACATACCTCTGGAAAGAGCCTGGCACCATCCATCTGCCTGTACCCAACTGCCCCACAGCTCTTCAAGCCTGCTGCTTGTTACAGGGGATCGGGCTTATGCTACTGCACAGGTTTGCTTATGAACAGTAAGCCCTAGATTTGATTCATTACTCCTCTGAATCTTTCAGAAACAAGAAGGGAGAGAATTCCCAAGGTTCTGGTGATCATGTCAAACACCCAGTTTTAGAAGAGCCAATGAACAAGGAATAAAAATGCTGCCCAGGATTGACAACCAGGTAAACATATCTATGCATTCATAAAACTATAGTTCTTTTTCTAAGAGATAATGAGTGAGGTAAAAGACATGAAAAATATTTTAATTTTAGGTTCAGGGGAGAAACCAAGCAGAATTTTTTGTACAGTTTTTGTACAGTTCTTACTATTAGACCCTTTCTCTAGTTGTAAATTTAATAAAAGAAAATAATGACATTTTCATAGATTTTTTTTTTTCCCCTAAAATTGTAAGTTATCTGGTATACACTTTGTGAATAAATAGTGGACAAGTAATTGTGCTTATTGCTTAAGGCTTTGATGCTTAAATATATCTACTATTTCATGATTTTATAAACTTAATTATAGACTTTCACTTAAGTTTGAACACCTGCTTTACTTTGTTATAATTATGAACTACTAACTTTGACAAATAGGTAAAAAACCCTTTGCCTTCCTTTTATTTTTGGTTTCCCTGTTAGATTGTCTATCTTGTAAGAATACTACAAAAATAAATTCAGAATGTAAAGGAAGGAACTCACTATCATATCTTCATCTTCTTCTTCAAGGTGGGGAAGAAAATAGAAAAGATGTAACACAAGTAAACTTACCTGGATAGAAACTGAGTTGTTGATAAAGATGTGGAACAACAAGGCTAAACTCTTAGGGCTTGACAAGTCAGCTCTGCACAACACCATTAGAAAATTTAAGAGGAAAAATGGGTTAGGCTCAAACATTAATATTCAACAAGGAAGAAGGAGTCTTCCTCTCTGCAGAAATTCCAAGGGACTATTCAAAATCTTGGCTATTTAGTCTCCTACTTCTTCTCAGTATCTACTTAATTGTAAATATAGTAAGTTTTACCATCAGCATAGTTTTGGCTAGTCACAAAAAATAAACCCTATTTTATATCTTGCATACTAGAAGATATTGCTAATTCCTGCAACTGCAGTTGAACCTTGACATTTCACATTAGAATGTATATGTTACACACATTAAAGAGCAGTTCAGTAAATAAGTCCATCAAATGAGGTAATGAAAAAACATAAAGAAGAATGAGAAAAATACAGGAACTATCTTTCTCATAGTCTCTGAACTCACCCATAAGCTGGTGGAGAAGACTGGACTTCTTTTGGGGCAGAACATTTCCACAATCTTCCTGTCAGGTCAATGAGAACATTAAAAAATTAAATCTATACTAAAAACAATAGGAAATGACAGAGGATGTTTTCAAGCCTGGGTCCTTCTCATCTCTACAGAGGATTGACTAAAATTACCCCCAGCATGGATTTTCCCTTTAGTAACTTGTGCTATCCTAAGCATTTTCAGGGATGTTGAAGATGTTAACACAGCCTCAGAGACACTTCCAGAAGAAGCAATTTATACAGAATGTCAAATATAGTTAAGGTCTATATAAGGCATACATAAGAGTATGCACCTTATAGCTCTTTTTGGACTACAGGAATCAGCAGTTAGCAAAGCATGTAGAAAGATTAGGGCACCATCACAAACAATAAGGGCTATTCCACCATATATTGGGCCACAGACATTACCTATAGATGTACTGATTTCTCTCAGTCATTCTTGCAGAACACCATGGGTGCACATAATACCCCTTCCAGGTGACAGTGTTTGACCTTTCCTTGATCTGTGTGATGTAAGGCAGATATTAGGGTAGTCATTAGGACGTGTATCCAAGTTTTATAAAGGACTGAGAGTTCACTGAACAAATTCTACCATTAAGTGTCCTAGAGTAATGCACATATAAAAGCCACTGAACCGCGAGATAATCATGTTTAGTAGGCCAGTGAAGCATAAATACACACATTGTTAAAATTAGTCTTTTTAATGGGACAAGTAAATATGCAGCTCTTATAAAGAATTCGTCCACTGATTTGGAGAAAATCATCTGTTTAAATGTAACTTGATGAAAGAGATTATCTTGAATTTCAGTGTATTCCAGTGTAATTCTATTAAAGAGATGAATACTAGGGATGTTAATCAGTTCCTTGATGTGATATTAGTTGCATTTAACCTGAAAAGAGATGGATTCAGTCATGCATACATGGCTAACCCTGTTAAAACATCAGCAGCAGAACTGAAAATCTCCCATCTAGATATTAACTGCACTACACAAGTAACAAAAGCCATGGTTTGAGATTCAGAGCCCTAAAATGTCAATAATCACATGGAATCTATGACAAACAAAACCAGCAAGTGCAAAGGATGGCACCTAATGTGTATTGAATGGCAGGGGGGTGGGGGGGAAGAGAAAACACAAAATACCCTTTCTTTGACACAATTTAGCTTATACTGTAAAGGTTTTCAAGAGGTAGAGCTGTATATTCACAAAAAATGTGGCAATTAGGCAACAATTAAACAGAAATTAATTGATGTCAATTTTACCAGGTATGTTACTCCTTGGTACAGACTTACATATTGGAATTAGACCTCTGTCCTATCAAAAGTCTTCGATTTGCTTTGACGCAAGGAAGATTATGACAAGGGGTTAACCGTACCTTGATATTTCAAAGAGGATAACTCTGACTTCATTGACTGATGGAATACAGCTGATACCACTGGATACCAGTAAACTTAATCCTGGTGTTTCTTTCCACCCTAACATCATCTTGATTATGCAGAAAGGAAGCAGAGCAGAGTGCATTTCTCACAGAGATCCAGTATTTCCCAGGTGCTTTTGGTTTGCATGCACTAGAAGGAAATAGGTTCTGTGTTCTTCTATTTGGTTGGTTTAGTCAAGTTTCCCAAAGACTAGAGCAATGTTTAAGGAACAATATAAAGATATACATTAGTTGTGTCTGGATATCCATTCTTTCCCTCTATCCTCTAGCTGTCAGCCAAGAAAGGTATAGAACCCTTGCAGGTTTCGTGATATAATGAGCATCCATCCAAATGTACAAAATGGCACAAGATGCCTTGGTTTCATACCTGCACAGGGATGAATTACATAAACTTGAGGTATTTACACTAGTCTTCTGTGATGGCAAACTGGATCTGTTAAATTCACATCAAATTAGGTGGATCACATAGGTGCTCATTCATTTTTCAGTGATGAAAATGTGGCTGAACTAGAATGTTTTCCAGAAGAGTTATTTTTCCTCTCTTTTCTCTAGAACCTATTCTTACAACAACAAAAGGTTGTTACAGAGGCCAAATATTTGTCCTGAGGGCATTACAGAAGGCTGACATATCTTTTTCAGAAAACATCCTGAAACACACGCTCTCACTTCACTCCATCAGTGGGTTTCTTCTCTCTTCATGTTGTGGCAATTTGGGACACCCAAGGTTTTTGGGGTTTTGGGGTGTTTGTTTGCTGTTGTTGTTGGGTTTGATGGTGTTTTTTTCAAAAGATCAATACTAAGGTTTTAGTTTTCATCAGGTTTGAGCACACTGGAAACCAGAAAGCTAAACCAACATGCCAGGGAATCTGCTTATTGATAAATAATCCATCTTCTGAATGTGTCGTGAGTTACATAGTGCTGTGATAGTATAATCATGTAATCAATGCCCCAGCCTAGGAATTAAATGTATATTGATCAGTACTGTGTTTGAAAGAACCAGCTTAGCACATAGAAGATAGTGTTATTCACTATTCCTAATAGCTCCCTACCAATCCTGTGTATCCAAAGGCATAAACTCTGAAAACACAGCCTCTCACCTGAGAAGTGAAACAGTACAAGAGACTTCCATCTGTTTGCAATAGCCTGCCCTCAGACAATTTCCAATTACAGAGTGTGTAGATTGTTTCATTCTAGTTTAATATTTTAATCTATAAATTCATTAAATCTTTAAAGTTAGAGAATTCTGCCTGAGCTATTAAAACCATAGCTGAGATGAATAAAAACTAAGAGTGGGTAATAAATCTCTTATTTAAATAATTACATATTCTCTCTCTTTTTGGATGAATATTCGATATTGCAGTTTACCCAAATAGATAACTTGAAATGCAAATGCTTTAGGATCACTGTCTGCCAGTATCACAGTGTAAGGCTGTTTTCCCTAATTACAACAAAATACTGACTTACACTGCTATGGGAAAAGTAATGCAATAGTCCTTGTATTTCCTTCCCCTGAAACCTTGACCATGGCTCTTGGTAGGAAACACCGGGCTGTTTTGAGCACCAAAGGTTGTGTTCTCTGAGGTCTAAAGGAAATGGAAAATTGTGCCTCCCAGATCACACTCTTTGGCTCAGACAATCAGCTTGCACCAACCTGAGCTGAGCCTCCAAGAGGAATTTTGCTTTTGCCTCCAGAACAACTACAGCTGCTAAAGCCAACAGGATGCCCACTGGAGACCACTAGGCTTGGTATCGGTTTTCTACCAGTGATATAATTTGATTGTATGCAGTAAAACATGCTAGAGAACAAGCCGAAAACTTTTTCTGGAGGCATAGTTGCTCAGGAAATCATCTTCTCTCTGTATTCATTACCTCAATAACCCTTTGGGTCCAATAAAAGAAGCAAACAAACAAAAAAAACCCCATGGTCACTTTGCGTGGGAGCCTTCATAGCATTAATGTTAGTTTTCTTGTCTTGCACCTCATAGGAAACTGCTTTTTTCCTTACAGTTTGTACTGGTTGATAAGCCTGTTTTCTATCTGCCATTTCATCCCCACACTTACTTTTGAACACAGACATAAAGCAAACATCCACAGACCAATGCCATGTGTTCACACACTCATAAAAGTTTGCTTCAGGAAGGGCAAGGTGTGGAGTTTGCTTTAGCTATTACGCCAGAAAGGTGTGTGTACCTGTAAGAGCTGGAGAGCTGAGAGAGGAAAGTAGAAGCAGCAGAAACAATTTGACAGACAAAAATGGAAACGATCTGTCTAAGAAACTTCTTGCAGCCTGATAGGCCCTGTCTTAAAGGTCTACTTTTTACTGCTGGTCTCAGCAACTCTGGAATGTTATCATTTAAAAAACACTAACCTTTCCTCTAGCCTCTGCAGTCTCAAGTGTTTTAAATTGCAGTGAACAAAATAGGTCAGGTTCAAGCTCGCAAGAAGTTATCATACCTCTGGAAACTTCCAAATGCTTGTGTCTGCAGCACTCTGCCTTGAGTGAATCCACCGCAGGATCACAGATCTGCTTTGCATCTCCTTACTTCATGAGCCTAACTGTATCTTCCCATAAATTTAAATTTTATCTTTGTATGATAATAGAATTGATGTATATATCTCAACTTATTTCTTAGTCTTTAACACTACATAAGCACTACTGTGTTTATTTACAACAGCTGCCGTTGCTAAGTTGTTGAAGGCCATACATATTCCTAAATCTTCCTAATATTACAGATTTTAAGCAACTTCTGTCAGAAAACATTGCAACATCAGAATACAATGTATTTATTATCATGTAGCAGTGAATGAAGGCTTTTAAAAACATGGTTAAAGATTAGTGTTTGTAACTGCAATTATTTCTCAGCTTAAATGCCCATGAATTTCTCTGTTTGGTGTAATACCATTACTTCTTTGTTATTATAAACAGTTGGATTATCATTTCATGCCCTGCCCCAAACATATATTTTGGAAATTGTTCTGGAAAAAAGCACACCAGAACTTTATCCTGAATACAGAGATCAAGGACAAGAGGAGTGCAAGCTGAAATAATTTGATTTACAGTAATAACAGACTGGAACTGCCCACTAGTTGTTTTCAGTACAAATCATTACAGATAACAATCATCAGTTACGCAACTTCAGATGAAGCCCGTTTTTCCTGATGTATAATACAGACACAAATGACCAAAATGCATGATTAGTTTGGTAATTAAAGCAGTGACACAATTCTAAAAGGACAACTTTATGAAGTTTGTTATAATACCAGTTGATGTGAGCTTAATAATGAAGATAAATTACAATATAATTTTATCAGTTAGTAGAAAGGATGCTTTTTCATTGTTCTCCTTTAATAAAAGAACACACACACACAAAAAAAAAAGTCCTTCCTTAGTTCAGTTTATTCTTACCTAATAGTCTTACTTCTTTTTGTGAAACATTAACCAAGATATTTAAAGTTATGTACAAGGAACGATTCCTTTCTGTTCCTTCCAAAATGAAATTGTGCACTGCACGCTGGCCACTCTAACCTTATCAAAGGTTTGTATGTAGGGTGACTGCAGTGCATGGAGAGAACACAGCAACAAGGCCTAATGGGCTGCCTGTTACCCAGCTGTCTCTTTACATTTTGTGTGTGCTGCAGTGAGGGCTGAGTGCCTTCAGCCATTCAGGAACTGCCCAGCTGAGCAAAAAACAAAGCACATTTAGCATGTTTGAAGCAAATTAATCTTGCAAATTTCATTTTGTGAAACGGAGCAAGAAGACAAGGCAACCAAGACCTAGCAAGGCTGCAGTTTTAATTGTCTTCACAAACCTGGAATTGTAACCACTAATTTTCTCCAAGAATTATACTGAATGACTGACTGTAATGAATGTAACAATTCTCCTATAACCTGGACCTTTCACAACGTTTCTGCCTATCTCTAAGGGTGTTCTACATTTATGTGTTTGGGAAACTTGTAGGAACACCTCCATGACAGCCATGAGAAAGAGACTTCCATTCCATGTCTCCCTAGGCAGGGGTGGTCCTCTCCCATATTTCATCTAGCACCTCTCCCCAGCCTCCTGTACAATCCACATTCCAGTTTGCATCATCACCTCCTCAGCACAGCTTGACACAGAACTCTTTGCCAGGGCTTAGATTCCTCAGCAAAAACCTCTAAAGCATTCCAGCACCTTGAGCCAACAAAACACCTCATTCCTTTCTCTAAAACATTCTCAGCATGAGCCCATGGAGAAGAAATAAGAGAAAGCTCCCACTGCAAGACAACACATAGATACCTGGGCTTACAAAGGAGGCTTACCCCCTCCTTGCACATAGGAAGCAACAGCATTACTAGCTGGCAATGTTTCCTCTTAGTGCTCCCAGATCCATGAAGTGGTTGAGTGTACCCAGGAAGGCATGCTTTTTACAAAAAGGCTTCTTGCTAGCTCATGTTGCTATTGCATAAGCTGTGAGCAGTCCTGAAGATTTATACATCAACACAAATGTCAGATCTTTGGCTTTATTTCTTCATTACAGAACTCTTTTATACCACTTCATTATGCCACTTCAGAAACTCTGTTTTGTCCTTACCTTCTCATTTGTTCTCTGGAGAAAACCATCTGCTCCCTGTGGGATAATTCTCTGTGCAATTTATGTGTCCTGCAAGGTGAGCATGCTCCATAGACTATCCTTTGCAGGATAACACCCCTTTAGCATCATGCCTAAAAGCTACACAACTCGTCCATGTTACCTTGTTTTTTCTTTTTTCTCTCCAGATCTAACACTCCTCTAAGTGTTTTCTTAAAGTACTCTTGATAAATTATTTGTGCTAATTCAGTGATCCAACTGCTGACAGAAAATGAGGTGGTCTTCTGGCTAACTTACCAAATGCTGATCTTGCACATACACTACAACTTCTAACTGTGAGCCAAGATATCTGCTGACAGGTGGTAACTCCTCCAGGATCTGCTCTCCTGCGACCCGCTGAGTTGTTTTCTTGGCTTATTCATTTATTCCCTAAAGAAAGAAATAAGATCCCTCATAACTCTTGCTTGTTAAGCCTGGCTCATGTGTTCTCTGATTTTGGCCAGGAACCATGTGGTTAGAGGATTTATATGAAGTGGAAAGGTTGTGATTCCAGCAAGAATTCCACATGACCTATCAGCTGTGATTTATAGGTCCCTACCATGACTTAAAAATACGTTGAATGGTTATATTCTTTCAGTCAGTGCTTGGCATTTGAAAGCGCCACTTTTTCTGGCAATGCAAGAATGCCTTCAGACCTGTGCAATGTAGAAAAAGATTTTTGATAGTAATTATCCATTTCTGTAAGTTGTGCACTGTAAGGCTACCATGACAAGTCCTGGCAAAGTATTATCTGCATGATATTTCTGCTCAAATTTTTTTGTTTAATTAACATTACTGCAGGTACATTGCTTAAAGTAATACACTCCTAAGGGCACATCATTTATAAAATACATGGTATATACTTTTTCAGCCTTCCCTCCCACCTTGGTCCCATAGTGTGTTGGAAACTTGGTGGTGGTCTCCTACATTCTCGAACACCAGGAAAGCTTGTCAGATGCCCCCCTCTCCTAAGAGTGAGCTGATCACTAGGCTATTGATAGCTGACTGCTTTCTGCATGGACTCTCATCTTCAACACACAGCACGAGAAAGAGAATGTGGAACAAACACAATCCTGCAGCAGTTACAAGCCCAGACCCCACTCAAATGGCTCATTCTGCAGTTTTCTATTAAACTGCTCTAAAACAATACAGAATTCTGGGTAGGACTGAATCCACGTCTGCCTGTCCTTTCCCTTTAATAAGCAGCGCTCTACCTGTTAGGCGGAACCTTCTCCTTCCTGTCATGCAACGTTAATTCAGTGAAGAATACAGTAGAGGGCAAAGCAAACAAGCAGTAAAACACTCTGACAGCAATTATTTTTGGTAAATCATGTAAGTCTGGAGCTGCCACACAGCAAGTCTCAGAAATACCCTCAGTCAGCTGCTCAACCAAGCGTTCTGTTTCCCATGCCACTCCAGAGGCCATGCAGGAGTCAGAAGTGCTTCTCCTTGTGCCAGTTACAGCAACCAACTGGTGCTGCTGTCCTCCTGGGAAAATACTATTGGAGCAGCACAGCATAGCATTTATATCCCCTTCTCATGCCTGTTCTTCTATCCTGTAAAAAACCATGTTCCTAACCAATCACAACATTACAGTCAGGAAAATAATTTTTCATAATGCAGCATAAAACACAAAAATCAAATATTCTACTACAATATTATTTATTTTCACTTTTTCATGCTCTTCTGTTATTAAATTAGACACACACACACACACGCAAGTGCTTATCTCTTTCAGCTCTACTACATCTGATAAATTCATGCAGTAGTGAGGGTGCTCTGCCTTCCAGATTTTCAGTGCATAACATGGACTTTTCAAAATATCAAAGCAATTAAAAAAGAAATGAGCATATGAAACAAGCTTCAAAATTGTCTCAGTCCTCCTGCTGTTCCTGGCAGTTTTGATGTTACTTCCTCTGCTCTCTTCTTTATACATCTCTGTTCACAGAATGAAGAACTACAGCTACACACAGGGTTTTCTGAAGAAAGGTTTCAACATAGTATAGATAAGAGTTTTCCTTCTGTGTAAATTACATACAGGGTTTTCTTAATCTCCACGGAGAATTACTTTAATATTAGATTATCAAAGGAGATATGCCCACTCTACCTGGACTCTGATCTGAATTTGATTTGTGTTATAAAAGTAGTAAATTAAGTTACTGCATCTAGTAGAGCTGGAACTGATAGCATTCACTCTCATAAACTCTCATAAAACTATGAATTAGATATTGTCCTTCACTTGTGATACAAGGCAACCAATTGACAGTGGATACCCTATACTAGATAATTGTGAAAAGAGGCAATTCCTGCTTGCTTTGGTGAGAGGGTTTTGTATTTGTCTGTTGGTTTGCTTTTGCTTTTCTAGAAGACAGTGACAGGAGGAAAAGATGATTACAATGGCAAAGGATTCCAAGATGTCCTAACACTCACAAAACTGCAGCCACTCCATGCAGTGCTGTGCCAACTTGCATGCTCAGGGCTGCTGATCGTGGATGGCAGGCTATCACTGGGGTGAATGCCAATGAAAAAGGGCAAAAGTCATACATTTTGTGCTGCTCTGAAAGAGCTGTAGCCAGTGCAGTGCCTGAGTGCAGTTTGCAGTCCCTGAGTGCAGGTGTCTCCTGACAGTTCTGTCATCTCCCCCCACAGCAGGCTGAGCATCCTCTCCCAGAAGTGATCTGTTCCACTGGCTGTGCTGGCTACAGGAAAGGCAACACCAGTCTGTGCTTAGCAGGACACTGGACTATCATCGTTTTTAGGGAAATGAAAATAATTGCAATAAAAAACCCACTACAAAATATCTTTTGCTAGGTTAAATTGCTTTTCTTGGACCTTGGACTCCTGACATATTTTTTTGGAATAATATGTACTTCTTGATCTTGAGACTGAATTTCCTTTCTGTTACAATTGCCAATAAACCATTTATAGTTATTAACAAAATATCTGTTGATACAATCCAGTATGGTAGAGGGTCTGAAATAATGACTTTTATACTACTACATACAAAGAGTGAAAGCAAATCACTGTAGGAAAAATAATGAGATATTTTGTAGTTCTGAAAACATGAATGGAGGTGATCTTTCATCTTTTCTGTTCTGAATGTGTTATATAAGAGCATGATTTACTTTTGATGAAGACCACTGATGTTAATAGACACTGAATTAGCCTAGAAACACAATAAAAGAAGTGGTTCATAATTTAGACTCAGACTTTGAACTCTGCTGTTAAAACTTACATAACACAAGATACAAAGAACAAAATGTTAGAAAAATGTCCTGTAGAAATGAAAGCATTCAAGATGCCCTGAGAGCTTTATTCTGGTCAATATTGCCATGCCCTGCTGTATAAATCATGGCCTGCAAACTGTGATCAAGTGAGGGCTCTGCTTGGATCCCACTCAGAGTCTACCCCAAGCAGGAATGAAGAAAAAGAGTTGTGTGTGGTCCACACAGCTGCCATTCAGAGGGAAGGACAAACACTCAAATGTGCTGATATGGAATCTAAATGACCAAACTCACTAAACATTCCAGCTCTGCAAAGCATAATAGCAAATGTAAAAGAAACGTGGACAGCACCAGCAATGGAAATGTGAATCAGTAGCAAGATGGTTGTTTCCATTTCAGCTCTCATGGATGTGCCTGATGATAAAAACTGCTAAAATGAACTTTACTGGTCTTGCAATCTCTGGAAGGAAGTAACCATGTTTGGTTTGCTGGGTTACAACTAAGACACCAAAATATTATTAAATAAAATAGGAGTCTTCACTTATAGACTATCACAAAAATTCTTATTTATTATATTTATGTTTAATTATATGTAATATTTTTGTATTTATATGCTTATATAAATTTAGAGTGTTAATGACAATTGTTAACTACCTGCTCTATCAAATTCCCGTGTTCTCCCTCCCTGTTGCAGATGGTTTCTTGCTTGGCCAGTGGCCGTGGGCCACCAGAGGGAGCCGGCACAACTTCACAAACTGCACAGGCACAGGGAGAGTGACAGAAGGAGAACCGGCTGAGTTGTTCCTGTAGATCCTGAAGAGGACAACCGAAGTCTTCCCAGGTTCCACTGAAACCTTTCACATAGAACCCAGGCATTATTTTGCTGCTTCAATGTGGAATAGATAGGAAGCTGTTCAAAGTAAACGAAGACAGTGAAAAAATGTTGCAGTAACCACGTAGAAAAGGGGACAACAACCAACTAACTATTTCAGCTTTATATAAAATCAGTAAAATAGTAAAAAAGTTAGTAAAACGAAGAAAAGAATAATTTATAGTATTAATTCCATCCCATTTCTCTTTCTGTTCAGTCAGTGTAAGGGCCTAATCTGCCTACACTGGAAGAGACTTCAGAAAAGGAATTTTCTCACTTTTTATAGGCACAGTATGGGTAGAATGAATAAAAAACAAAGCGATGGACTATGTACTTGTAATTCTCCAAATATTTGATATTGCTTCAAAAATGTCTCTATGAATAAAACCCCCAACTTTTAATTATTCTAAAAATAAGAAAACTGAACAGAGCTTAATAATACATTTACAATTTTCACCATCCACTGATCAGTGGATGCTTTTTTGAAGAAGATTTGTCCTTTGAATACCTTGCATTTACAGTCATAGCATTCTAAATGCATTCAGTAATTTCTTTTCAAGCAGCCCTGTGAAATGCCAGGTTGATGTTTATGAAAGTGGTAAGATTTATGGAGTGCTCTTTCAGAACAAATTAGAAATTTCCTGTGATGACTTTATTGGAAAAAGATCAAAGAAACATCCCTCTAATAGTATTGATGGTTGCTATGATGGTAACTGTGTACTTTCCTGCAGAACACGAGAATGAAGAAACATCAAAAGGGAAGTGACGAAAGGGGGCAAGAGATGAAGGTTGGAAGGGAAATGATGGCAGAAGGCCACTGAGTGGAAACTATGTGCAGTGGTAAAAGAGGAAACAGAAAGGACGACGCATATGTGAGATGTCTGCATCTTGAATTCAACCTGTTACACAACATCCACCAGTGAAACTATTGCTGGCTGCTAACACCTGAAAAGAGAGGCCTGTTGCCTTCTTGAATTGCGACTTGACAGCCAACACAACCATTCTTACTGTCTGTAACAGAGCAGAATGAGTAGATGGGCATGTATTCCCTCCCTGCATGCCAGAGGGCAAGTAAGCTCATTTAGGGGCCTACATCCAGGCAATGATTTCTTCTCAACACAGTAACTGTTGGATGTATGGAAAAAGTCAAAAGATAAATGTCTCGAGTCTGACAATTAGTGGTAACCAAAGAGCTATCCCGCAGTCAAGTGTCTTCAATTACCCTTGACTCCAGCTACTCCTAGGCTGCCATAAAATGTGTTTGCTTACTCTATTTTTTAAGTCCTCAAGACCTTTATGTATCTTTCCCAATGTTATCCTGCGCTACAAATGACTCGGATAATTGGAAAAATAGCTACAGGCTGTAAAAAGTTAAAAGGGGTCTCCTCCTCTGAAGAAATAGTGATTACAATTGTGCCTGTTTTCAAATTAAAAGTTTCAATCTGTTGGGAAACTATAATTTCAAGCACATTGCTTCCATTTCCCACCATCTACAACATCAAAGAGTGGCAGAATGAGAGCTAAGAAATTTCAATTTAAAAAGAAAGGTCCAATAGTGTCTCATCTTGACCACAGAACATCCCTCGTGCCATGATTGGAACAGCCTCAGTTTAATTGCTTCTGCAACATTGCCAATTTGTTGCATTATTGGAAAATATTAATAGTATTAATTTTTTTTTATGGGTCAAATATTGCAGTCTGTAAAGTCCAGGAGAATCATAGTAACTTCTCAAGAAACTGAAGCTTTTGCATGGTGCGGTTCTGACTTACACCTAAGACAATACAGGGTTGGAGAAGAAAGGAATTAGAAAGATTCAGACAGATCTTGTGTACTTTAAATTTTGTGTGATTCTTCTGGGCCAGGCACAAGTTCAAGGCTTCCTCTCTTCCTGTTTGATTTTCTGATGATTTTTATTTTTCATTGTTGGAGGTGGTAGTGCTCTACTGACATATTTTACCCAAAGCAATCAAGGATTCAGAGCCTCTGAGGGGTGGCAAACACTATACAGATTTGTTATATTTTTCCATCTGAGTCTTCTGTTGGACATTTCAAGTGGCCATGTTACTAAAAAACTTTACAGAAAACAAAGAATGCTTTTCACTGAGCATTTTAGTTGCTGCATTGGAAGACCTTGTATTGCTCAGATCAAAAGATTTGACTCAGACAAGTCAGTGGTATCTCCGGTTCTTACTTTCCCAATCCAAGTAATAAAAGAACTTTGAAGGCAATAAAGGAGGTATTTTAAGGGCCTCAAGCCACGTCAACACAAGCCTGTCTATTTGAGATCTGACATCATGGCCACTTTACAGTGAGACATTCATATCTCTTCACCCAGATGATGCTTCTTTGCATGTTTAGTGTATTTTACAGGGTCCTTCTGTTCTCTCCCTTGCCCTAAAACACTGAAATGTTGTGTCACTCTGTCACACCTAACATAGAACAAAGGTGAAGCTCTGTACCCACCTGCCTTGCTACAGACATCAACCCATTTAAATAAAGAGCAGAAATTTGCAAACGGGAAAATGTGGCAATAGGTTAATTTAAAAACTTTCCAGCTTGGAGCTTAAATTTAAAATTTTTGTTTCCTGCAATGTTTAAATGATCAGATTATCTCCTAAGGCTTGGACTTGTTTCACATTACAAATTGCACTGGTGGCTCTGGACTCAGGTTGGAATTCGGAATTCTCGAATTTTGAGTTTTCAAGTTTAAACCTTTCACACCACTTGTAACCTAAGTATTTCAGTCTACTGGTATGTTTTGATATCAAATTGTATTTGCATGTATTTTTAATATTTATACACTAATGTCTGACTGGATGAATTCTTTTGTTGACAGAAACACCTGCTGAGACCTATCTCAACATACTAATAATGTGAACAGTCTGCTAAACCTAAAAAAGAAAGGATTTTCCCCTACAGTTTAACTGAAATGGAAAGGGGGCAGAATATGCTCCTCACTATGTAAGGAGGTAACTCAGCAAAGGAGATGCATGTGTGTACTTCATAAAGGTATCACTTTTCTTTCCAAGTATAAAGTAACAGCTTTGGATGTGGGAAGGAGTGCTGTGTCTATTCATTTAAAAATATGGCCAATATTTATAGCATTCATATTTTCTCATTTTTAGATCTCTACTTAAACATAATTGTCTACCATATGCATAATTCTAACTGCCTAACCCAAAATTATTTTCCTCTTCAATTTTTAGAGGATAAACAGATGAGGCATACAAAATCATTATGTGTAACCAAGCATCCTGTGTGCATTTATGCACAACACATCTATGCAGTATCCACAGATCTACATAAATCAATGTATATGGTGTTGACACTTTATGAGAAACAAAATAAATACTATTAGAAAAAAAAGCTATTTAGAAAGGCTTGATTAAAACACCAAAATGCCTCTAATGTATTTCAGTTTTGCACCCTGATTTTATTTAATCAAAGACACAAGGGTCTACCATACTTTACAACTATTGTCCAAACATGAGTTGTTCAGATACAAAATAGGTAAGATGTGTAGTGTGACATGAGTTTAGATGGCAAGAAATGCACCAAATTATTCATGAACAGCATAGAAATTAAAGCATAATAAATGGCTGCCACTAAGACTATTATTCTACAACACCATTTATCCTACACAATTGTTTCAGAAATGTTTTAAAGAAGTGTACACAAATAAATATATGTATATGTATACATGCACGTGGATAAGCATTTTTAATACATACCTACATAAACTTCTATTTTTATATTCTGACATTTAAGTTTTCATCCTTCTGAATACATATATGTTGTCAGTGGCCTTGATTAACTACATAGATTTCAAAAGTAAAGAAAAGAGAAAGTCAAGAAATAGAATGATCAATAAAGCAAAATTCCAGAAAGAACAGCTGTCTGGAATACAAGTATGCCATTGTTTTTAGGTTTACTATTGCCTGGCCTTTTAAGCTAAATCTTTCATTTCTAATTGCTTTAGTCAAACACCAGGAATAAGACATTGCACCATAGCTTCCACCTACACTGTCTACCTCAACAATAACTACTATTCTTCTCTTAAAACAGCACTGGCCACAGCCACAGCCAAAAAACATATGACTAAATAGCTCCTCAGTATGCACCATAATTCTAATTCTGGGGATAAAATCCTGGCTTTGAGGATTTCAAATACACAGTATTGCATACAGTTGCTGAGCACTGTGTCTCATCTTCCACATTCTGCACAATTCATAATGGGTGAAAGGGCTCAGAGGAACAATTGTTATTTTTCTCTACCATAAATGTCAGCAACTGACTGTTTTCATTGTGTAGCTTTTATTGCATTACTTGCTTGGCATCCAATAATTCCTACAGCCATGATGCTGGAGTTTCACATCCCTGAGCCACTTTCACACAGCCCACACACCACTCAGCATCCTGCTGCCACAATAGTTATTTCCAAAAAACTGCTTTGAAAAAGTGTATTTAAAAGGCAAGGCCCACAGAACTGCTCCATACTAACAGAAAGACCAGCACAACTTATTCTGGAGTAAGGGAACATGACAGGAAAGTCAGCATTGCCTGAGTCCTTTGATTTTGTATCTGTACGTGCACCATAAAACTGCACATGTGACAGAAAAAAGCATAAATTGCTTTTAGGATGGGTGAGTGAGAAATACGGCTCCAGTACAAGATTTCACATACATGTATATGCTCGTGCATGTAGGAACTGGTAAAAGAAGGTGTGATGTATTACTGATAAGGGAGAAAAATGAATATCTATTGTCCTCTGCAGCACAGGAAAGCAGGAAGGGAAGAGACCGTAAGTCTGTATTTGACTTCTGTACATCCGGTCCAGAACACTGTCCCTGAGATTAGTTAGCATCAGAATTCTGAAATAAAAGTGACCAATACCATCCATTGCCTAGATCTAAAGTCTTGTCCTAAGTTCAGAATCCTGGATTCAAAGTAATTTTCAAAGTTTTTATTTCTAAGTACTATAACTTCAGATATGTTTCCATCAGTTTTCAGATTTGAGTAATTTTTGACCTTGATGCACTCTAGCTAGAAGCTGCATGAAAAGTATTTAGTGAAAGTCACTTTGCTGACCTATGACTCAGAGGGGTAGCTCTGAATCACTGTGCCTCTCAGGGTTACTCACAGGGTATGATAAAGGCAGCTTCTGGCAACACGTGCTTCCCAGAATCTGGAAATAGAAAAAGCTCAGATGTTTCCTCTGCCCTACAGTGCCACATCCTTTTTCACTCTGATGTAGCCCTTGCCCTCTTCCCTGAGCTGGTCATACACTCATGCCCTGGTGCACCACAGCCTGCTCTGACCCTGCATACAGCAACACCCTGCCATGCTTGGGCTACGTCAACACTGGCAGCCACGACCTATCAGCTTCTCTAAAAGGCATCAGAAGGAGGCAGCACTTAGGAAGGAGTAAAAAAGGCAGAGGGAAGCAGAGTAGTGAGGGATGGAGACAACTACTGTGCTTCATCTTTGGAAGCTTTGGGAATTGTGCAGGCTTTGCCTGGTTGGGGTCCCCCTGCTGTCAACCACTGCAAAGCAGCCAAACGTGGGTCCGTGGTGGGTCAAAGTTAAAAGTCCATCCAAGCAGCATTACAGGGTGATCACATTATTCTAATTGTGCTGACTGCAAGGGCAGCCTGCCATCAGCACTAACTACCACAGACGCTGCTGAATCAGCTCCTTCTCTGAGGAAAATGAAGCTAAGAAACCTATAAATCCCAGCGGCTACCCCACTGCAGTCCAAGAGAATCACATAAGCTTTCTCCCCCAACCCCTTTCTTCCATTTTCATTTAGTCAGCAAGGAAATGCAGGGAGATTGCTCATCAGAAAATAATTCATTCAAATATTAACATGAGGGCTGTTTGGTAGCTGGGCTCTGATTCATAAACAAGCTGTCTGCAGTTAAGGAAGACGTTAATAAGGCAGCTACTTCCAAGCACAGGAGTATTCAGTGCAGGGGAAATTGGCTCATCAGAAGATGGCACCTATTTTACCTTCTTATCATTAAAAGAAAATAAATGGTTGTTAATCTTACTGCTTAAGATGAATAATAATTTGACATCAATTTTTATTCTAACTTATCATGTATGCACATCGGGAAGTTGAGTCTTGCTGTGATAATTCTCATGGATCTTTGGAATTTTTGCTTAAGGAAGCTGTGACAAGATCTGATCTGTGAGACAATAAACACCTTATATCTGTACAGGTTCTAAAGGTGGTCTGTTCCTCAGAGGATGATTTCTCTGTTCCCAGTGCATAAGCTATAGGATGAATTTAGCTCTCATTCTAGTCTGGGTTTTGTATCTTGCATTTATCTTCATTTGGATTGCCTGACTTTCATGTGAGATTTATAGCCCAGCTGTGCAACTGCCCCAGAATGAAGCATTCTGTCAGTAAAAATGAAAAGCCACATGAACACATATTACAGTAGCATTTACAGCTGATTCATAGAATGCAAACAAACACAAAACCATCTGTAGTTCTCCATGTAAAACTAGTTAAAAAAATAAAGTACAGAATTGGGCAGACATATTCTGATTGCTGTTAAATTTGTGAATGTAGACATATGCCAGATATTACCTGTCATTAATTTTGCCTTACACAACAAACACTATTTGTTCACATTCAAGGTTCTAGCACATCCGCAGATTACAAGAAAAAATCAGTGGACATTGTCCATGTTCACTCTTTAGTGTGGGTCTACCATCACTAGCCAACATCTCAACATTCTATGATAGGCTCTTTCCTCTTTAATTTAAGAGGAATCGATGTTACCTGTGGCTTGCTGTGATCATGTGCTTTGTTATGTGTCTCTTTGATTTTAGTTTAGAAGCTTAGCTATTAAGAATATCAGGCAATTTTGAGCATCTTCATCAGTTGCCCTCTAAACCTGTAATTCAGAATTACTCTAGTAGGCAACTACAATACTCATCAAACATGGTTAAAATCTCTTGCAAAGAGAGGGAATGGGAAGACAGAGTGAAGGACAGAAAGACAGACATCCTAGTGCAAACTATGTCATGTAGGAAATTACATAATTTAGACTAAGCACGAGGCAAATATTTCTTCAGATTATTTTTGTGTCTGCAAAGGAAAATAAAGCATCACCTTCATTCTTATTCACACCTCCTCTTCATAAAGCAGAACACCTGCTGTCCACTGTAATAGGAGAAGGTTCTGGCCATTTTGTGTACCAAAATGCTACCCATAAACAAAATGGCAGCATTTTATTGCATTCTGCCTGGGTTATATAGTCCCCAACACTAAAATATGTTCTCCAGTGGCCTAGATATGAGGGTGTAGATGAAGATCTTCAGTTTTTAATTAATAATACATAGTGCAGAATCTGAAAGGCCATCTATAATTTATGTATCAGTGTCTCAAAAGCAGTCATTCATACATTATATATTCAGACAGAAAATTATCTCACTTTTATTTTCCAATAAAAAGTGTAAGATGTTACTATGTACCCTCCAAAATGGAACAGTGCTACCCAGAGCTTTATAACTCTCAAAAATGCCAGGTTCCACTGGGTTGTCTTTGCTGCAAGAGGCTAAAGGTGCAAAAGCATTACTCACTGAGCATCTCTCCCTCTCTTCTATTGGGCTTTTAAAAATGATCAGACCACTTCTTGGATAAGTGCTAATTTACCAATAGACTACATAGAGGGACAGATAATGTGAGAAAAATGTGTTTATCAGAATGGAAGAATATTATTTAACAATAAGGGGTTTCCAAGCTGGACTTAAGAAAAACTGATTATGATAATATACCACAAGATTTCTATAAAATAGAGGGCCAAAAAATATTTAAAAATACAAATATATGCAAAGCTATTGCATATAAAGCATGTTGAATATTAACAGTAATTCTCATCATGCTGTCCTATTTTCCAAGCACCCACCTACTTAAGGGCACTTCAAAAAGGAAAAATTTTTAAAAATGCATACTGCATATGCCAAATGTGCAACACTTAGAAGTTGCTTTCAATGCTGTATTTTCTTCCTACCTCTAGCAAGCTGCAAAGCTAAAAATCCAGTATTTTTCCCTCTCTCTACCAAGCCACAAAGCCTAAAATAGTGATATCAGGGCACATGGTGCAAAGAAAGTCAGTCTCAGACACCTCAGTCTTTGCACTTTCATGTGCAAAGCAACGTAGACAAGATGCCAGCAGGACACAACGAGCCCTCCCTCTGGCCTCAGGTGCTGGAGAAGCCATTTCTGGGAGGCTGGAAGTTCCAGCAGTCAGACAGACCATCTGGACTCTTTCTTTCCAGGACAGAGGGAGATAACTCATATTTATGATTGCTTTGCTGCAGCTCCACCAGAGTGGATGTACTATCAACAAAAGTACAACCACTTTTTTCAGACTCGCCCCTTTTCCATGTTCAGTCTCCTAAAAAACTGTTTGCTTTTTTCCCCTCTGAAGTACTGAAAACAATCCAGCCTCAACAGAGAATCAGAGTGGCTGAAATAAGAAATATTTTCCAGTATCACAAAGGCAAGGAGATGATAAACCAATTAATATTTGTGATGCATCTGGACATGTGATGTTTTGTATGTAGTGAGACTGTGAGGTAGGAGATCAGAATTCAAAAGACAACTTTCAGCAAAGCGAGAAAAGGAGTATCAATCAACACAGAAAGGAGATACAATATTACATTTTTTAAAATGCGGATTTAAAGTTACAATTGGAACTTTATTACATTAGACCAATACTATTTTGGAGAAAACAAAACAAATGGTTCAACGTGACCTACAAGCAAACAATCTGGAAGAGAAACATAAATCTTTGAGATTCATACACTTCACTTTCCTTTATGAAGTCATGCAATGGTTTGTGTTGAAAGAGCTCTTAAAGATCACATGGTTCCATGCTGTGGGCATGGACACCTTCCGCTAGACCAGACTGTTCAAAGCCCCATCCAGCCTGGCGTGGGAAATCCCAACACCCAGTAAGAACATTTTGAAGATTAGAAGGAAAAAATTACAACTGGGCAGGAAGAATCCCACTGTGACCCAAAATGTCACCATCCGTAAGACAATGTAACCTTGAGAAGACATTGCTTCTTTCTTACTGTAAAAACATGCTGAAAGGGACAGTCCATTCCCAGTCACTTGTGCCACATAAACTACGAGAGCTATTGATGGGTTTAAGGTGGGTGCCTCCACTGGTACTGGAACATACACATTTTTTCACTACTCCACAGCTACATGCAGTGCAAGTCATTTTGGCAGCAGGAAGATGTGAATAAGCAAGTCTGAATGGCTGCAGAGCACCATTAAACATCCAGAACACACAATTTGGACTGAAGACAGTACAGCTCAATTTCAAAATACCAGCTTAGCCTATTTAGCTGCATGTAGTTTGGCTGCTGAGTTGTCCAGGAACTTAATGATTATTAATTACAAGTTAACATTAATGGATTGAGTAAGGAGTGCCTGCTAGTTTGGTGTGGAGGAGCCCTGAGATCAGCTTGAACAAACTATCTCAAAGCACAAACATCACAATTCCAAGAAAGGTACTTCCTGACTGAGGCAAACAGCAGCACGGATGTGCAGGCACTGAGATGGGAGTGAGAGTCAGAAGTGTCAAGCAGAAGAAACCAAAGACTTGGTAACAGCTCTTCCAGCAATAAAGCATCTTTCGCTAAGCAGGCATGACAACACATCGTCGAAAGATGTGTATGACTGACAGTCAATCACTTTATACCGTAAAAGACCAGTCACACTTTTTCAGGGTGGGGATTTCTTGCATTCCTCCCTAAGGTGTGTGATGATCCTTCCCTTGGGTGGGGACGCCCCTCAAGGCTAACTCTCGAGACTGAGCAAAGAGATTTGCCCACAGTCATTGGTATGGGTCGGTAACATCAATCTCTACTTGATGAGCTAGCTCTGATAATACTAAGTAAAAAGTGCACTATAATAGTTTTATTGTGAAGTTAATAATTCTCATTCCAGCCTTTTGCTCTTTTGACCTTTTGTCCTTTTGGGGTTTTTTGCTGTTTTGCAATTTTACCTTTATTCTCTTCATTTTTACGAAATTATTATCATTAACAATCTAAATAAAGCACTCATTTATTCATATTGAATACCCGTCTTGCCATCATTAATCTTAAAGGAGCACAAAGCCATATAAAGGCTTAAATACACCTCTACAATCCTTTAGCCAAAAACTTTGAAGCTCCCATTCAGTTCCCTGACACTGACACTACTTAGTTGTCCATTTGTACAGGATGCACACATGTGTAGTGCAACAGTACAGACAGGAGTATGGAATCAACACTGCCAGCCAGATATGCCAGCAAAATCTGGGCTAGTGACCACATTTCAAGAGCAATCCTATCCAAAAGCTTCTAAACTCAGCCTCTATTCATAGATTCAATGCTGTAACTCTAGGAAAGACATCAACAGTATCACCAGCAAAGTGCTCTGCAGAGTCTGGACCAAACGATTTTTGGGGATAGAAGACATCAGCTATGCCCCAATATTTTCTTCACAAGTTTTTCTGTTCTAATGTTTTAAAGAACCACTACGTGTACATTCATTAGCATCATTCCTCCTCTCAAATACTTCCCCAGTTTCAGATTTCCTTACAAGCAAGCCTGATCTTTTAAGTCTGGCTCGGTAGTCTCAGTTTCCTCTTTGAATTTTCTCATTCCTTTCTTCCAGTTCTTTGTCTAAGGACTGGCTTCAGTTTCTTTAGATTTGTAAAGTCAGGAGGAGGGAAAAAAGTGGAGAAAACAAAAATCTACTTTATCACATTTACCAGCCATTCTAAAAAAATATCTTTTAAAAAGGCCTGTGAAACCTCAAGCTCTCCAGCTCAGGCAAATATGAAAAAGAAATATATTTTAGCAAGTAGGCAACTGCAGGCAAATGGCAATGCAATATATGCTGAAATTGCTTCTGCAATAGGAACTGTTGGATTTTCTAATCAATTGATAAGCAAAATATTGCCAAATTAGACTGTAATTTCAGCAAAGTTCTCTTATGTCACATGGTCTGTTTTGTCTATTCTGCCAAGACTGAGCTGTTCATTTTGAATTGTTTTCTATAACCTGTTTTTGAGTAACTCCAATTAAAAAGTGAGTAAGATCATTTCAGTGAAAAGTTCTTTATCATTCATTTGCCATGTGACAAGTTGTCTTTGAAAACTACCAAAAAGTACTTAAACTTTATACTATTAGATAATAGTATAAAGATAATAGATATGTTATTTTTAATAGATATGTTATTTTTTTCCATATTGTTTCATATTGAAAATGAATTTCTTACTTAAAGAATAATGACTATAATCTGGACTAAATGAATTCTATAGTCAATGGTTAAAGGTATGAGCACTAATAAACTGACAGACAGAGGCTGTAAATCAACATTGTTTTAACAAACCATTACATTACAATAATTACACTTTGAAAACTAACAAATAGTTCTCAATAAATAAAATGTCAGGACAGCATAATGTATCATTACTGGGAAGAAAAATAGGTCACCTTATTCTCTCAGGCACAGATGATCAATAAGAGGCGAGTGCTGACTATAGGTTGGGGACTATATATCACCTTTGCTCTGGCTTCATTATTGGACATTTCTCTCTGCATTTCCAAACATCAAAGACAATACCTCATTTGTTTTAGATCTCCACATGTTGCTACCATCCCATTAAGTCATCTTAAATTAATCCTTCGTTGTTTGCCACTTGCTGTTTTTCAAGGATGCAGTTCAAGCATTGCCTTCCTCTATCTTCCAGACCATTCTTAACAATTAACTTTAGAGATGAGACAAGCATCGCTCCAGTGTGGCTCAAGCAGTCACTACTTTGCTAGAAATACTGGCAAATACTTTACTAACTTGAAAAAAAATTACAGTATGAGGAAAGAAGGAGAAGGAGTAATGCATAGGAAGGTACGCCCATGGACCTTGGGGTGAGTGAAGAGGGAATAAACCTGATTTGCACCAGCCAAAAATACAGCCCAAAGACAATGAGTGATCTAGATCTAACAAATCCAGTACATATGCATCCAATGATGCTTCCAGTGGAGTGGAGAAACACACTGCTATTGGGGGTCTGAACTGACCTCAAGAAATACTCATTGTCTTCCTGGTCATTCCTGTGTTTGTGGGATGCATGTGGCAAGACAAACCAGCAGTTCTTTTACAACCAAGCTCTACTTATAATCCATAAACCACTCTGTTGTCTACTTAATCAATTCAATCCACATTTTTCTAACATCCTGCTGAGTACTGCATCAAGTTATTTATTAGTGGTGTAGTTCTTCAATACACATTTTCAAATAGACGTATAAAACAACCCTGATGGCAGACATTAAAAATTCATACTTACCAACAATTATTGTAAGACATACAAGACACATCAGGTATTACCATTCTAAGAGTGCAAAAGCACCTTGCTATATAGCATTATATTGGAGCATTGACTTTCTTATGTTGTAAACAGCATTTGAACTGGTTTCTAACCACATCATGATTAATTCAGTTTATTACCACTGAAGGCTTAAGTATGGCGACCCCAATACACAGATTTTTGTTAAGCAAAATCTTGAGGATTAATGTAACCTGTACATGCATTCCAAAGCTTAAATCACAGTAACAGGTAATTGGCCATGAAATTATATCCCATAGATTGGGAGAGTGGGGAGGGGAGAATTTATTTCTGCTCCCTGTTATACCTGTAAAAAACTTTGAAAAAAATCCCTCACAGGTATAATGTACCCAAAGTTTTTTCAAAACTACCTAACACTATTGTGACTACCAAAGATGCTATGTGAGAAAACAGCTTTTTTTTATACATACAACAATGAAATGAAAGAATGACACAAATAATTTTGATGACATACTGGCAGTGCTTTTATATTCCAGGCCACCTATGTTATATTCTCTTATGCTTCGTGTGTGTCATTAACCAATTTAATCATAATGGTACTAAAGAAGATATTAGATTTGTCTCACTTGACCCTTTTTTTTTCTTAACTGAGAGTATTACTGTGTACAGTAATATTTCTCTTAGAATCATTTTCTGTTCTAGATCTGCTTTATTTTTATTTTAGTGCATGTGAATTTAAATAACAAAACGAAGGCCTCAAACACAATTTTCTTGCTTTCTTGAAAGCTATCATACAAGCCAAGTAACACTATTTATTCTTTTCTTTATCTTCATAAGTCTTAACCAATATTTTAAAATATGTCATGTACTTAGTTTTTCCATTTTTCCACTAGACGAGAAGAGTGGACTCTCAGCTAACTTCATGTTAACTCTTGCAGTAACATCGAACATCAAAATGCAGTATCTGTGTGCATGAGCAGAAAAACTAAGATGACCACACATCATGAATCTAAAATACATGCAAACTCCTGCTTTTTAAAACACAAAAACTAACAATATCATCTGACATGCAATATCTTCAAATGATTATGTTAGTTATTATAGCAATATTATCTGCATTGTAGTATAACCCAGCAGTATTGTCAGTGGATTTTACAACAAAGCCTACAAGTAAAATTACGTTAGTAATGAACAGTGGAAAAAGCTTTCAAAACCATTTCAAGTTTTTTTAACAGAAAAAATTCTTTTCAAATCTTAGCAGACCTGTGGAAAACAAATACGTAAGATGTGTAGGAAATTATACTGGCAATGTATTGAATGTTAATTATATCCAAAGGAAAAGCCAGTATTCCAACAATAGCAGAATGTTCACAAAGGGAAAAACAAAAGCAGTATTAGAAAAGAAATTAGTTTTGACAAGATCAGTGAGAATCCAAAGCTAAAAAGCATTAAAGAAGTATGTAATTGTCCCCAAATTAGTGTTATGAATCTAGGATGTTTGAAATTAAGTGTGTATTTCAAGTAAATCTATTAAAATTGAAGCTTGAAATTCATACTGAGGACAGCCAGACAACTTAAACACAACACATCATTCCCAAGACATGTTTTTCATGATTTAACATGGATTTTTTTGTTTCTTTTCCCTCTAATACAGCACTGCTTTATGACACACGCCGAGGTTGCTTAATAATTTAAGTCATTTTTACTTGCCTAGAAACAGTGAGTGTTCTTACACCTCCAGCATGAATTATAAATTCTGTGGCTTTATGATATATATAAAGTGCAATCATCAGGAGGTTGAAGAACTGGGGAAACCCAACTCTTCTGCTGGACTTGTAGAGAAAACCTTAACCTCTGACAGACCCCACAGCAAACTTAATTTGTAAGTAGGAGTTCGCTGACACTGGCAGTAATATCTAGTCATATGCAGACATTACACCAGAGAAAATCTTCATGACTGGGCTGGTAAAAGAAGTATAAATTGATGGCCATAACCCTGAAGTTAGAGAATTGAGCTGTTTTGCTCTTAAAAATAATTCTGCTGGTTTTAGGCCTCGCTATACCCAGGACAACCCTCTAATTTTGTTTTGTTTTCACTGGAATGAGAGTTTCAAGTTCCATTTTAGTTATTTTTATATTTAAATATATTCGATGATTGCTTTTCTTCTTATGAATTCCTGTTTGCACAGTGAAGATCCTCACAGTTCAGAATGCTCAGTCATCCCAAAGACATCCAACCACACTACCTAACCCATCTTCTAGGAAGCAGCAATTATTATTGCCATGGAAAAATAGTCATGTGCCGTGTTTCTAAATGTTTTATCTTTGATATATTTCATCCCCCATTATAAGATATCTCATTCATGCTCATCCTGCTCACATTTCAAGACTACTGACACTGTCGTGCTGCATCCCTTGGCCCAAAAATGCAGTGTTGGAATGAGGTATTGTCCAGATATCCATCACTTAAATTAATGAGATCCCAAGGTAAAAAATGAGGAGCAAGGAACAACGTGAGACATTCCAGGCTCTCTTCCTGACATGACTGGATTTAGTTCAGATTTTCCTAGTGTCTGTGTAGCTAGATGCTTCCTCTGTGTGGTAGGGCAGACCAAGTCAGAAATTTACCAAAACCACCCACACATCAGTAGAAGTGACTGAAAATAACTCCTGAAACATAACAAATGATAATAATAATAAAGTATCTACCTGTGTAGTGATAGAAACAGCAACAGCTCATAGGGTTCAGTTTTCCAAGTAATTCAGCTGGACACAGTCCCAACAGTATTCAAAGTCTTTACAGAAGTAGTTCCCTGACTGGAGTCCAGTCTCCTGCAATTTGTGGTTTGTAGTTGATTGCAAACTGTGAAGGTTTTGTCACACTAAGACATCTATAAAGACTTCCTCTATGTCAATTTTCCTTCCTCTAATACTGCTTGAATTAATTCAGTAGCCTTCCCCTCAGTTCAGGCAGAGCATCTTTATTTTGGACACCTGCATTCCTGAAATTGGTATGTAGCACATTCACATTTGAGATCTTTAAAACCTTTGCCATGTTTCACTAAAATCAGCCCCAAACATTAAAGTTCAGGTAGGGAAGTTGAACACAGGAGTTTGGTTGGGCAAGAGGCACACATCTATGCACAGAGTGGTTTGAAAAGGTTTGCTTTCTTTCAAAACGTATTTCAGAAGGTTCTTTCAGTTTTTCTGTAATCCTGTTTTATAGGGAAACTTCGGCTCCTTGTGGTGGGTCTGGCCTTTAGAACTTGGAAGATGCCACCTTGATTGATGTCTCCTGACTAAATTTGGTGGCCAGTGCAGCAGTGAGCTGAAGCCTTTGCAGTGTCTCTCATGGGCTGCTCGTTTTGATCTGTTTTAGCTTTTGTTTTACTCTGCACCACCTCAAAAAATAAATGCATAGCATAATATCGTGGAGGTGCTAGTCATACCACACCAGAACGCTTGATCGCTGGGGGATACCTCGCAGATTCCTTCCGTCCCTGAGGGGTTTTTCTCCACAGGATGAGTGTGAGAGCAAACTAAACCCCAACACTTGCACAGCCGTGCAAGGCTCGACTCCCTCCGTGTTTTCTCCCCACACGCAGACCACCTCGGCAGCAGAGGGCTCTTTGCGAGGTGGCGGGGCGATGCCGGGGCTCTGTGTGGGTGTTCGGGGGAGGATATGGGTGGGGCCCAGGGGGCAGCGGAGCCTCGCGGCCGCAGCACCCGGGGAGGGCCCCGCGCTTCCGTCCCGGCGGCGGCGGCGGCCGGGACAGAGCCCTCGGGGCTGGGACAGCGCCCTGGGGACGGGACAGCGCCCTGGGGACGGGACAGCGCTCTGGGGACGGGACAGCGCCCTCGGGGCCGGGACAGCGCCCTGGGGACGGGACAGCGCCCTCGGGGCCGGGACTTCGGTGGGCAGGCCAGCGCAGGCAGCGGAGCCATGAGCCCGGCAGGTCGGTGCGGGGCGGGTGGCGAGGGCGGGGAGGTTCCCACACGGAGTTGTGTCTCGGTGCTGTGTTGAGGAGTGGAGGCCCTGCCCTTGAAAGCAGCCCTCAAGTGCTGGCCGTTTCTAATGCATCTCTTACGGTCTCGCAGTACCGACGCTGCTTTGCTGAAGAGGAGAAGATGTAGCTCCAAAAAGTTAGGAAATTAAAGAATAGGAATTGTACAAGCAATGTTAATTCGGTCCTACATGTGTATCCACTCCGGGATAGTCTTAATTGGCTAATCACGTATTGTGTCATTAATGAGAAATCGATCATCGTCTTGCACTCTCTCAGCTCTCCGTATGGGATCCAGCCTGTAGTACACAGCGAAACTGTGCTAGACTTTGCACAGAAATATTAATTCGTTGTTTATGCTTTTATTGGTGTTTATTGCAGTATCTGGGTGCCTCAAAACTGTTAGTGTGTATTTTGTTACTCTCTTGGTAGTGTTGGAACACGTTATCCCATTGACTGGTGGAAAAATTTGGTGAGAAGTTAAAATTACTTACAAAGGCCTCGTGTAAATCAGAGGCAGCCCTTAATTTGAACCAGAAACTTGTGATTTCATATCTCTGTGCACATTCTTCCCAGTCGTGTTCCCTTCTTCACAGAAACACTGTCTGTTTACTGCTCCCAATTTCTTCATGTGTCTGTGCAAGGCTCAGCAACCCTTGAATCAATCCAGTGACTGCCAAGCTGGGCACTCAACAGAAAGGAAATGAAAGACATGTAGCCAGATACCAGAGGTTTGACTGACTTGCTTACAGGGAGCTCAGCTTTATTTCTGTGATTCTTTTATTAGGTGAGGCAATATTTTGTCCTCATTTTCTGGATGAGGAGTCAAGAAAGAGAAATCTGAGAGCCTGAGTCTGCAAAGGTGACTCAATGCGTTGTTTTTCTGTTCCGAGTCATCATTTTAAATTACTGCTTTGGATGTCAAGGCAGGGTTTTTACCAAGTACTTTATATTTTGTATCATTTTATAACATCAGAGTATCCACATTAGTTGTTAGTTATTGAGTGTAGCTTTGTAATGACATCAGCCTTGCAAGCCATCTTTTCCTACTATTCTCATTATACAGATAAAAACACCAGAGAAGAAAAGCAAAGTGACTTTTCCAGCTGTTTTACTATAAATTAGTTGTAGATAAAATATTGAAACCTAGTATTGCTTTGTTTTCTTCCTAGGACTGGTGGTGAAATGGGTATGGTTATTTTACTGGTTGTTTTCTATCTTTACCCAGCTTCCAGAATTGCAAGCCTTTTTAAAGAAGGAAGTTGCTTATATGAACAAAACTAAATTTAATAGCATTTCCAAATATGCATATGCTATTCCAGTTATTAGGCAAACTGATATTTGTGGATGTGAACAGTTGGCAGGGCAGTATTCTGATAATCACAGAAATATGCTCAGTGATCATTCTGTATCAATGACAGGATACAACTGTGCATGACCTGGGGGCATTATAGCTTAGAGTCTGGATCTCGGTGAGTAAAGGCAGTCAAATCCTGAGTATGCATGTGAAATAGCTGGAGTAATTGCTGAGTAAATATGTAAGAACACTGAAGAGCGATGGCTCCTTTCCAGCTGCTCACAGCCAGTTCCACACACTGGCAGGGGAACAAGTAACAGTAGGCTCAGCCAGCAGAGGATGTGCTGGCCTTCTACTCTGGCATCATTTGTCTCTGTCGTTTTTTCATGTATTGCTGTGCCTAAGCCTCATCCACCTGTGACCTCCATGCATAAACCTCTCTCCTGCAGGTTTGCCACAGCATCAACCCTTTCTTTTATAGAAAGAGGTCTGTTGTGTATAGAGGTGCACAAAGGTCTGTTTTCTCCTGATGGAACAGCATCTGTGAAGTATTGAGGTTGCTTCAAGTGGATTGCCCAAGGCCTAGTCTAGCTCAAATCTGAAAGTTGTTTGGGATGCTTGATGGGAGAGACAGGCTTGTTACTTGTCAGGACTCTGTAGAAGACCCTAACCTGGGTGAACTTTATGCAAATTCCATTAAAGCTGCTGTGGCTAGTAGAGATGAAACATCTGTAATGTGTGATCTTTGATGACATTTTCCTTCATTAGAGACGGGAGGCACTGACAGGATAACTTCCTTGCTATGCCATGTTGGAGTTATCACTCCTCTCCACATTCGGGAATGTAATTATCTTCATTGAGATCTTTCCTTGTGTGTCCTTTATTTACATAGTGTACATTTCTGTGTCTTCAGCTGTTTCTGGGTCAATGTTTATGTAAGTGGTGGTCTTGGAGGGAATCTAGACAATGAATAGACACAAGAAATACTTGATTTTTGTTTTTCTTAAGAATTAGGAAGTGCTTGAATTTTTAGTAGTCAATAAATTTTCAGCTCCTTCACTTTTAGGGAAAAAAGAGTTCTCAGACAATTATTTGATTCAAAATCTAAGAGGTCTAGTGATGGAGTTTTGAGGCAGATTCAGTAATAACATCATAATATTAATATTAATCTTCATATAATATTAATTATTAAGTCATATTAATATTATTAATAATGTATTTGTAATTTGAGTATCAAAGAAGCCATAACTGAAGTACCTCAAAGCTATCATTTGCCTTCAGAAGTGTTGGGATGCTCATTCAGATTCAAAATTTGATCCTAACAAGCTGTGTTCCTTATGCTGATCCTCTCCCATTTCCCTTCTGTTGCAAGCAGCAGTTACTGAAGTTTGCATAGAAACAGTTGACCACCCACATTTGAAAAATTGTATCACTGATATATCTGATGTCATGATAAAGGTAAAAGAAAGCAGCAATCTCAGTTTCTTAAAAGAAGAGCATTTGTGCCTAGGGACTCAAAACCCACAGTGTGACATCTTCCCTGTCTGTATATCTCTTGAACCTGGTCTTTGCTTAGTTTACATACTCCTTTATTTGCTTGTAGATAATAAAGAATGTTTTACCTCCTCTAACAAGCTTAACCACCCCAATGCAAACAGCAGCACTAGTTTGTGATGTATCTCCAAGGGAGGTGCAGTGGTTTCTGACTATCGTTTAAAAAAAAAAAAAACAAAGTTGTCCTGACCTTTTTTATAAATCAAAATCAGACTACTGCAATGTGAACTACGATAAAAACCCCTGTGTTCAATTAAATGTAAGCAAAAGTAATAATTTCAGAATGGTATTGAAAATATTTTTTTGAAACCACTGTGAAGATAGGAAGGGAGTCACAAATACCAAGATGTAACTTTTAAACTGGAATCTATTTCATGTAAGGATATTGATATTCATTTAGTGTTTATTGGCTCCTTGCATTTTAAAAAAGCAAGGGTTTGTATGAAGCCATAATGTATAATTTATGCTGTCACAGGCCTGACAGTTAAAGCAAATTGATCTTACCATTCCCGTCATTACTTTGTTTTTCAACGTTTCTGGGAGCTTTTGTGTGCAGTTAGGTCAGAAGAGTCTTACACATTTGACATTTGGACAATTCAAGCAGAGGTACAGCTGAGTTTGGAAGGCACCCATTTGCATTCAGATCATGTGCTTAACAGCTGGAAAGAACGTGAAATTTTACACAGGTGATTATAAATAGCTGCAGTCTTGTGGCTAAGGTTCACTGCTGTTGCTTCTGTGTAAGAAATAGAGAATTCATGTAAGACCATGAAGCTGAAATGCAATGCCTTTGTCAAGTTTCATAGTTTTTTCTCTGTACCTACTGGTGAACTTCGTTCAAGTGAGTTGCTTAATCTTGCAGGTTTTCATAGCTGAAAAAAATGTATGGCTGGTCTTCTACTGAAGTGTACCACAGCTTCTGTCCAGCCCTGCATCCTTAGATTTTCTTTCTGGGGAAACCAACATCGGAAGAGAGGCTTTCCTGGTTGCCAGAGTTTTGCCCTGACGCCAGGTTAAGGTGCAACCGAATAGATCAACTATGATCTAAGAGCTAACACCTGGTCCTAGATCCACTGCTCTAGACATGCATAAAAGAGTTTCCTTACAAAAAATAATGTAAGGACTAAAAGATAAACAACCCCCTATCCCTGAACCTGACTGAGACCCTGTCACATACAGTTCAATTCACACCTAAATGTGCTATGTCCTCCACATTTCTCAGTGCTGGGGACATGCATGTGTTGTGTCTCTCAAACAAAGCAAGGTATTTTCCTGTCAAAATGTAACGAAGTGATGATGTTTTCACTTACTATTTATTGTTATATTTGCTTCCAATTAAAAAGAAAAAACAAAACCAAACACAAAAAGAAATACTAATTTTTTTCAGTTTTTTTTTTTCTCTATGGGGCAAGTGTTAAGTTGTGAAGCATAAATAATTCAAGTTTATTTACTGTAGTCAGTAAAAAGTGGTGTTTGTTTGTCTGTTTGTTTTTAATATCAGATTAGAGATACAATTGAAATAGTAAACATTATTTATTTTCTAGTGGTAAATATCAAAAATTCTAGAAGCTTTGGGAAAAAACAGAACAATGAATAGAATGACACTTATGAATTAAACTTCTAAGAAATAAGGTAATGTATGCTAAACATATTTTCATATAGTGTACTGTTACACTGTATGTAGTATAGTGTTTCTGTTTTTCATAATTTTCATTTATTTCTGAAACATTTATAGTTTAAATAGCTGAAAGCAAAAAATTGTGCTATGCCTGGAATGAATTGAACATGGACAATTTTTAGTCATTTGAAGACTGAAAATAAAAGCCTTCATGTTAAGCAGTGCTGTGTCCTCTGTAAAAATGAAAGGCTAAATACAGTGCAGGCTTCAAAGCAGTTTAATGCTAATATGATAGTGAACACTAAGTGAAAACGGGCAGTGCTTTAATCAGAAGCCACAAGTGTGGTGTTCCTCTGATTTATTAAAATTTGTGATTGAAAAGACTTGGGAACCTGTTTTCTATTAAATTATAATATGCATGGTGACAGAAATAAACTTCTTAAATTAACAAAACCACATTAACAGCAGAAACCAGATATCTTCTGAGTTTGATTAGGTTCCCTTTAAAGATATGAAATACTGTGGGAAACGATTAAGTATGCACTATTCACTATAAACCTCTGCAAGAAGAAGTGATCTTCCTAAGGAATTTTGTTACTAAGATTTTTTTGCAGTGTTTGCAGTAGCATTCCTGTAATTCAGTTGTGACTGAAGTGTGGTAGTGCTGGCCAGGAGTGTGTGCTTGGGCTGATGTATAAAAACTCCCGAGAAGGTGGTCAGTGTATCTCTTGTACAAGCAGACTGTGAAAAACTTGTTCCCGTTGTAAACTCAGTTTAGAGGAGTATTTTAAGAGGGTAAAAAAAAAGCCTCTGAAAAAATGACTATTTGATCATTATTTTTCAATTGCCTTTTGTTTGAGGGAGCTGAAATAAACAACCCATGTGAGTTATAGTCTCCATTCAAGTTTACTTCAAAGTGAGGGAGGGTAAGAGCACACACGCAGCAGGAGCAGGATGAGGCTGAGTGGCCCCTTCCAGGAATTGGTTAGAAAGGCATCTCAGGTATGTTAAAGATATTAAAGAAGGTTTGAAGGGAAGGTGAAGGTACAGGAAAGGATAATGACGCAGTTTTTACAACCCCTGATGGGAAAAAGTACAGGGAGCCTCCAGGACCAAAGAGAAGATGGCAGCCACCAGAACAGTGATTGGGAAGGAATCAATGAGCTGTTTGTAAAAAAGAACATTAGTAACAGATTGTTAAGAGTGTCAGGATCTGCTGTTGTGCTGGTGGCTCACCACACCAGAGCCCATGCTAAACTGAGAAGTGTTTCCTAGTGGACACAGGAACTTCTCTGTCTAATTTGAATTTCATGCCAAAGGGGAAAAATTTTTAAGACGTTCTTTTGATAAGTGGGAAAGATGCACAGGTGTATTTTATTCAACCACTATTGGTTGAATTTATCTTCATAGCTGCCTTTGCCCATTCCCTTCAAACACATTGTACAGGGTTGGGAGAGGCCAGGAAGAATGAGACATGAATGGCAAGTTGGCTTGTGTCCACTGAGTTGTTTCATACTTTTTCTCTGTGTAACAATATTCATTGCTTTTGGGTTTTTTTAACCTAGTTTAAGACTCTGTACTGACTGGATGCAGCAAAACTGAAAGCCCATAATACTCTGATCAAGGTCTCTAACACCCCAGAAGTTTGGACTTCTCAGGAGGAAGAAAAGCATGGGAGACCTCTGCTATCAGTGGTCACAGCAAGGAGCTCCAGTGATTCATGTACTAATATGAACTGTCATTGTCTACTTTATTCCCTGTATTTAAAAGAAAAAGTTGGGAGGGCCTGTTTGAAGTGTTCCTGGTTGTTAGAAAGAGTTAAGTTAATAATAACTAAGGTTTGTAAAGACAAATTGAGAAATAAGAAGAGGAGGGATTGAGAGGAAAGCTCATGTCTTTACAAACAATTTGATGGGTGACGATATGGGTGTTAAGATCTTTGAAATGGGTCTGAATGTCTCTACCAACTCTGGGCAGCAGGTTTGTTGCAGAGCTCAGACAGCTTGGCTCCTGGAACAGACAATGGTCTGCACAAGCCTCAACTTCTGAATTTTGGGGTAAAGTAGTAGGTTCAAGGGGGAATATGTGATGGTAGGCAGTTTGGGAAGGCTGTACCTTTCTAGTACCTCAGCCAATGGGGAAAGGAAGAGGGCAACATGCAGCCAGGAGTTTAAGATAAAAGGAGGCTGTGCCCTCCGAAATCTTGAGAGAAAAAAACCCCATAAGTGTGTGCCCCAGTGGAATCTCTCAGTTTATTCATTTATTTGAATAAAGTTGCAGGACTCCGCTGTCTCCTTTTTGGATGTAAACCTCTGGCGTTTGTGGATTCTCCTGACAAAAGCAAGGCCTTCAAGTAAGCCAGATAGACTCCAACATCTTTACAAGTCTCTAAATGATTCTAGCTCTGTCCAGAAAGTAAACTCTAGCAGTTTTGTCTTACTTTTAGTATCTAAAGTAATTTGCATTTCAAATTTGTCTGAATCTTTTAAACAGTATTTTTTAAAGGTAGGCTGATATTATGAGAAAACTTTATAAAGATTTAATCAAATAATAGAAGTGGTCTTGGAAAGGATGTTCCGTAGTATCTGGAAAATCTAATAAAAATGCACAAAACTCAATATACCTTTTTTCCTGATATGTCTACTTGTAGATATTTCACTGAGTCTCCGGTTGCTGTAGACTTCCTACCCGTAAACATGGAAAGCTAATTCCCCTGCCTAGTGTGTCTCAGAATAACTCTATTTAAACAACAAA
Source organism: Brachypodius melanocephalos (assembly GCA_013398615.1). Lineage (NCBI taxonomy): Eukaryota > Metazoa > Chordata > Aves > Passeriformes > Pycnonotidae > Brachypodius > Brachypodius melanocephalos. The sequence goes on along the minus strand of VZSR01000318.1, from coordinate 1,133,385 downwards.
GCCTTGTTGCTGTGCACTATCAAAGGAAATTTTGCCAGTGTTTTTAATCAAAACTTTAAGGTTCCTATGCATGCATTCTGGTTTTGTAACACAGTAATCTTATCATTAAAACTTGCAAATGTGTTTCTCTCTCTTATCAATTCTGTTCCCTGTTCAAGACTAGCTATTTTAGAGGAGGCCAGATCTAATTTGGCCTTGGATGAAATAGTCTGTAATGATTGAATTGGGGAAAATGTATTTTTGGTGAAAGTTTATGCCAGGTCCTACATTTAGCAGTTTGGAAACAGAAGAATTTTCTGCTTAAAGGGTACATTCAGGACAGTTTCATTTTAATTTTCTGCTAGTGTTCTTGCCAAGCTATTGTCAGTTGGTTTTTTCTAAGAGAGTTTAAAAACAGCTATGTTTCATTGGCAAACTTACAGTCTGTATTTCAACACTGATGCTTATAGAATTCATTAAAATGGCCAGCCATGTTTCTATATCTTAGCTTGCAAATACGTGATGTATACCATGGTTTTTGCACTCCCACATGCTGTTAAGCCCATGCTCAATTTGAATAACATGTATAATAATGAATAACATTCATTTTGAACACAACCATGCTTTAAATAACATGGTTAAAAGGCAGAACTATCCTTTCAAACTGTGATAACTCATTCATTGGATGTAACATTTTGGAGATTTCTGTGAAAAGCTAGTCTTTTTTATCAGAAATCAAGGGTTGAACCTTAACTTTAAATACTTAAAATATTTTAAAAGTCAATTATCTTATTTTATTTCTCTCACCACAACTATGCCACGGATGAGCATTGTAACATTTGAATTTCCAAATGTACATGCTCTCCCCTAAACAATCTGTTTTCCTTGATAAGTGAAAAAATTTTCACTCTTGTGTAACAAAAAACCAATCCAATACCGGATAAATCATAGTTCTGGATCTAAGTCTTTGTTAAAGTAGCAGAAGTCTTTAGAGTGTTTCCAAAATTAAGTTCCTCTACTTTTAGAGGTTTCTGTTTCTTACTAAAAGGTCAGAATGATGAGAAGCCTCTCAAGAGGTGTAAGCTCTGTCATTTTTTGAAACTGACTCTTGAACATGTTGGTTTTTTTGTGGATATTTCCCTTCTTGGTATATTGCTAAAATTGCGATCACTGAATTTGGATATCATAGTAAGCATTTAATTTAAGAAATGTTTCATTTTGTTATGGTCCTGATTAGCCAAGCCAGGTACCTCTAAGTACATTAAACACTACAGGAGCATATGGCACTGCAGTCTGTACCAGCTCTAGATTCAGTAAAAGTGGCTGTATTCAAAAGTGTCTCTCGAGGCTCCTGCTTTGGCACACGCAAGCGTGCCCGAGAGAGTGAGAGCTCAGCCTCATGCTCGTGTTAGTGTACTCTAGCCCTGAGTGGATGTGGTCAGGAAGCACTCTGAGGACTTTGTTTCCTAAATGCTGCAAGGCTACTTCACCATTGGTAAGGGGTGTTCCCTACTGAACAGGATGTGCAGAGCTCAGCAGTAGGGCCTGAGAGCCATGCAGGGTACATGGAAGAGAGTTTATTTTAGACTTGCTCTAGCCTGGTCCTGTGGCCTTCGCAGGCAGTGCACATGAGGTGTGATTCTAAAGATTTGAGATGTTTGTGCAGTTAGAACATTAATCTGCAGTAAATGGAAAATGGAACACAGGGAGATTAAACTCCAGAGGAGGAAAATTAAAACTGCACATTGTGTTTCACACTTTTACCAACTATGCAAATATTTATTGTTGAGCAGCTGGCACTCAGCAGTGTGTTAAACTGTGGGATCCTGAGGAATCTTACATTAGTCACTAATAAAATACAAGTACAGTGATGATGGTGATAGACCTATGACAGCATCAGCCTGTTGTATTTTAAGATTTTCTGAATGTTCAAGAGGAAAGTAAAATTTAGTTATACAGATTTGGTCAAACAACAAGGGACTTTATGACGTAAAAAACCAGGATGCTTCATAATTATTTGGTCCTGGCCTGTCTACCTCAAGCTTCTGGGTTTTACTGTATTTTAACTACACAGCTTCTCTGACTGTAGTGAGATAAGGTTTAATTTGGTCTCAAAAACGATTCAGGAGAGATTTGTTTTAACTTTCTTTCTTGTACCTTTCTAACTAGAAATGGATGATAGTGTACTTGAAAAAGTGGAAGTACTGGTGAGATATTTTTCTTCCAGTGTATATTACTCTGTAGACATGCTTTTCCTGTTTCTATCCCACAGTGAGGCCATATTGCAAAGACAGCAATGTGTGGCAGGTATGTATGTATTTTATTGTAAATCTGTTTGCAAGAACCTCAGCATACAGAATTGGTTTATTTCCAGGAAGCATCCTTGTGGTCTAAAGCAGTAGTGGTTATACAAAATCTTTCTGCAAGGTCTCCCCACTAGAGGAGGACCCAAAATTGTTACCCAGGTAACTCTCCAATTTGTTCTTATTTTAGGACCAGTAATAATTTTGGGAATTTATTTTGCAAGGGAGCAAGATGTGTGAAACTTATATAAGGAGATATTCTTATTGGAAAAATGTCTTTTGAATCTCGTGCAAGCTGTAGCAGTATTTGGGCATCACAGTCGATTTTGCAGTCCTGTGATTGAATTTGTGAAGGCAGGTAGGCATTCATTTAACTAAGCTCTTTTCTTTATCTGATGGGCAGAAATAAAAGTAGTTTGTAATATATCTAGTCTGTAGAATCTTTGTCTTGAGTCAGTAGAGAGGAAGCAGAGGTGGGTTTAATATAGAGAAGTCAGCCTTTTACTGAAGTTGTTCCTGAGTGTTTTATTTAGCTTGGTTTCTAACTCACTGTTAGCTCTGTCATTGCTCATTTTATGAAGCTGCACATTTATGTAATTAATTTCTCCTTCATTTGCTTCCATCTGTGTACAGCATTAGCATGAATGCTGTTAAAAACGTCAAAACAAAAATATAAAGTGGTTGTCCAACACTCATGAGAGATTTGTCTTGGGTTGTTCTGTTGTTACTGTTTGGGATTTTTAGTGACTGTCATGTATTTGTCAGAAAGGGAGGAAAGAAATGAGCTGAAACTGGAGGACAATTTCTTCTACAGCTTCCTAAGTTCAATGTGTTGTACTTCAAACAAAAACTGCTTCTCACATTTACTTAAATTTCTGGATGAATGCTCAAGTAAATGAGATGCATTAAAAATGGATTTAAAATCAGACTGCAAAAGCAGGAGAAGATCAAGCTATCTAATTTGTGGGATTTCAGAAGCCCTCCCTCAGTACGCTGCTGACTTGGGGCAAAGGAAGCAGTGGGTTTACAAATCCAAGAAGTGTGGGCGATACACTGGAACAGGTTGCCCAGAGAAGCTGTTGATGCCCCATAAAAGGAAACATTCAAGGCCAGGTTGGATGGGCCTGTAACAGCCTGGTCCAGTGGAAGGTGATGAGATGGTCTTAGAGGATCCTTTCCAACCCAAACCATTCTATGACTGCTCTGAGAGAGTTCAACCAGATTTCTAGAGATTTCTAGTGGCAGTGGTAATCTGTAATTTAGGAATTGTTGGGAAGTCAATTTGTGTGTTCACATTACAAATGCAGGGAACACAGAAATCTCTGAACATAAATTGCAATAAATTGTGCTATTTATTGATAAACATTGCCTGGTGATCAGTGTCTGTTAAGTCCCTGGCATACAAATTAGATTAATTATTGTGTAAGACAATTTTCTTGTTTTGTACATCAGTTGCTATGGTGTGACATTCCCAGACCATAGCTGTTGGAATCACAGCGACTTACCCAAAATGTTACTTCTTGCAAGATCAGTGGTTCTTGTTTTGTTGTGTAAGCACTATTTTCTGAGACATAATCTCTTGTGACAGAGGTGAATGTACTGAATTTCATGAGAATGTTTTCCCTAAATAATATCTGCAGAACATTCTTTGTTTCTTATTTTGAAGAAATTAGTTAAGAATTTGTGAGAAATTGAAGTAGCAAGGGAATTAAAGGGGACAGAGGAAAAAAGCAAGAGATGGCAAAAGAAAAAGCAAAGAAATCGAATTTAAGTGAGTAGAGTTTAAATGTGATCATAAATACAAAATTGCCTGCACTAAGTCAAGATGAGAACATCTAAAGAGATCTGATAAAGAAATACCAGCAATTTTAAATAAAATCACAATAAAGAAGAGGACGCTTTGGTCTGTCCTAACAGGACATTTTGAAATTAATTTGTTTTTCATATTTCATGCTTATGAAACCATACTTATAGTGTAAAGGAAATCTTCAGGTGGTGATTGTTTTTGGTAGCAATAGCATCTGTTAATGCAAACTTGACACATCTTGCTCAGGTTTTCCTGTAGCTTTAAAGACTTGTTCAGGTTTTCATGTGACCCGAAAGACTTGTTCCAATCGTAAAAAAGTAGTATATTACTCCAGCTCTGTCATGATGGTAATTTCTCTTCATGATTTGTTCATGTCTAAATCATTCCTGAATTACCTGGTTGTTTTGCGCTAAAATCTACTGAAGGTGCGATTTGCTCTCTAGGTAATGACAGGAAATTCTGATTCGTTGCAATTGGGGTGAAGGAGGACATCTACCTTGGAATAGAGAAATGAGTTCTGACCTCTATATCCCTATATCCCATGTTGTGTTTAGCCTTGTTCATTAGAAGCAAGAGCACCTATCCATCAGTAGATATTCAGCTGTAAGGATTCATGGGACAGATCAGAGAGAAAGACTTAAACCAGGAAATAAGGCAATATTGCTTCATGAGAAACAGCTTTTTGGGCATGATGTTAGCTTTGTCATGTTTGATAGTCAGGTATCTTTCTGGTCTACCTGTGCCAGGTTGATGCTGTGGAAAGACATCCCAGGAATTTATTTGGTTCTGTATTCCCACTGTTACTGTAAGGCAGATCAATGAAATTTCTTTACAGGGAAAACCAACTAGATGAAGCATAAACTCATTTGTACAAAAATTGTTCCTCTCTGTAGAACCTAGTTTTGCCCACTTCAGACCTCACTAAGCTTAGTAAGAAGAAGAATGAAGACATGAGTCTTGATTTTATACAGATAGAGCAAGTATTTGTTTTCACATAAGCAATTACCAGCAGAAGGTACGGAAATGATGAAAATGTTCTTATTACATGCCAATTAAATAGGCATTTGCGAATAGAAGTGCAGCCACTGCTGGCTGATACAGTGAGGGCAGGAATGCCCTGTGTTTTAGGATAATTGCTTTAATTGAAACAGGTGTACCACAGCCCTGCAGCAATTTCACTACTTTGTGATCTCACTCTAAAGTTTACAAGTGGCTTTTATAATTTTAATTTCCTTTACTGGAACACCTCAGAGAAGCAATATGAAATGCCTTGAAAACATTTTCCATTATCTGCAAATACTTCTAATGCTTTCTGCTGTCCTTCCTGCGATGAATGCATTTTGGCAAGGGGATTTGCCTTGTAGAATTCCAGCAACCAAGAGCTGGAGTTGCATTTTGGGACACGTTTACTGGACATGTGTGAGGTGTGCTGACTGGAAAAATCAATGCCTTCTGGTTGGGTATGGGGCAATTTGTTATGCTAAGGCCACTCATCAGTGCTGAATTAAATGTTCTCATTCAATTTCCAAATGTTTGGTGTTCAAACAGGTGTTGTTTGAAGTGCTAGTGAAACTTTCTGCAGTTCTTATCATATCACTGTTAGTGATCAGGGCAAGCAGTTTGAAGAGATGAATGTTTGAATCTTTGTCTAAAGATTGCAAAGAGACCAAGAGACTAAAATTCTTTAGATTCTAAAGTCTCATTTGAACTAGTATGTATGCTTGTCATTCTCATCCTACATACAGTCCAGATGAAAATGGATCTTCTTGAGATTAGAAGAAAAGTTTCGAAAATCTCTGAGCAAAGAGGGGAGTCTGGGTTATTTTATGCTTCCTTATATTTCTCATGCTCCTGGTTTTTTTTTCATTGAGTCATGACCCTTAACTATATCACAGTTTCATCCTACAGGGTGAAGTAGGTAAGTGCATTCAACTTGAAAGGTCTTGAATAGCTATATCCTGGCACTGCTTGCCTGAAAAAAAATACTGGTTCTTTTTGTGTGAGTTTTTAGCATGAAAAGATACTTGTGGTAATCCTGGAGAGTGATTTTCACAAAAGAATTAAAGATGCAATGGATGTCATTCCATATCACTTATGTTGCCCAGATTGATCATCAATATATTATGAGAAAGTGAGCAAGAACTTCTGTGCCTTTCCACTTCTCCTTTGAGATATTTAACTGCTGTACTTATTTTAGCAAATTTTTGCTGATGGACAGTAGTTCATTGCATACTGACAGAGTTCATATGTTTCTTTCTCAAATGTCTTTGCTTTTAAGACTGATATTTTTAAAAAATCAAACAACCTTCCATTCCCCAAGTGAGGACATCTGTGACAGGAAGAAATAAAAGGGACAAATTTTATGCTTTGTCTAGCAGTTGGTCCTGTCCTTTCTCAACACAGTGGTGGAGAACAATTTGAGAGGGTGTTTTCTTCACACAGGTATCCAAGGAATGGAGGTGAGGACTGTAAACAGACTTGCATTACGCTTTTGTTAGGGCTGACTGGGGCAGGCTTGGTGTGTGGTTATAGGAGTTCATGGGCAGCTGAGTGAACAGCAGGGAATGCCATCGTTAGGCTCCAGTACCCTAACTGGAAAAGACTCTGGACAACCCTGAGAAATATGGTGATCCATCTTTCCGTTAAAACTTGGGTAAAAGTAGATGTTCAAACCTATTTTTTTTTTCACCAAAACATCTTAAGGTAGTGGAACTGTAGAGCCAATTTTTAAACCCTGTCCTAATTATAATCAGCCTTATTTAAGACAAACAAAGTATGTTAGTGCTGAATTTTTGGAAACAACTGTAGTAAAATGCAGGTCAAAGGTACCTAGAAGTAAAGCATTTGCATGCACCTGTAACTAGAGAAGAGTTTTGCTTGTCAGAAGAACCCCTTTCGGTATAGATGACTGCATGAATTTTCTTACTGTTTCTCATTGCTGAACTAATAATAAATTTTATTTCTACCTTTGAGTCAGTTTCCAAGTAGGAGCAGATGAAGCACAGCCTAATTTTGTCAGGATATGATAGTTTCTATTACATTAACTTTCAAGGGAACAAAACTAATCTCAACTTACATTATGTTTCAAGTGCAGTAAATTCAAAGAATTATTCAGTAAGAGATAAAAATAATGAGGGGGGAAAAACTCTGGTTGAACTGAAAAGTTGTGCATTGTTACTGTATATTCAGTACTGGGTGGTGTTGCATTAAAGCTAACCTTGATTTTTTTTGTTGTTTGTTTGTTTGTTTGTTTGACATTAAAATAATATTATTCTGAAGGCAGAGTTTTGGTAGGCTTTAATTTTCAAGTAAGCTGCCTGCATATGCATCTTAGTTGAATCTCTGAAGGCAAAACCACTGTATGACAGGAAAAAGCTACTAGTACATAGGGTAGATTTTTTGATAGGAGACATTGTAGCTATTTGTAGGGTAAACTTTGACTCCACATTTCAATTCAGGCACGCATTTCAAAACAGTGATATTTCATCTTTTAATACAATTTGGGGGAAGTAAGGTGCAAGCCTTATATTGCTGCTTAATATGGAAGTTAACTCTTAATACAGAAGGCAGGTCAATGTCAGAAAATAATTGCAAGCTTATAATTCAAAACGTTTGGTTTCTCATAGGTAACTTGATAGCACTTGCTTCTTGCTTCAATAAACATTGCACCAAACTGCAGTATGAAAACCCCAGCTCAACAGCATGGCTCTTCCCTCCACACATAGATAGAAAAGACAAATTAAATAGGGGAACCATATTGCATTAGAGCTTTATGAGATGTGTGTTGCAGAGCCTTTATTCCATCAAGTGTGGTGTTAGATATATTTCACTCCCCTTTCTTACACAAATAAAGCTTTCTTTCTCATATATAAAAATCAATATAGTTAAGAAGAAATGCAATTGAGCCTTCAATAAACATCGTAAAACCCCTTTCTCATTCCTGCTTAGCTAAGATCAAAGCTGCAGACTGGTGCAGATATTCCATATGGAAATGGAATTACTTTGTGTCTTCTTTTATCCTTTCAATGCATGTTCCTCACTTTTATCTTTAGAATTTCTTGAGTGCTCAAGCCTTGTACTTTCCATTTGCACAGGGGTGAATGAATGTGAAATTCATTGTTTATGAGCTCGTGTGCATACCCAAGGTTATTTTTTTCTTGCCATACACTCTATGCAGTTCAGGTTTTCTCAGGAAGTATTTTGAAAAGGCAGAAGGGTTCACAAAAATGCAGAAAAACAAATAGGAAGAGTTCTACAATGTCTCAGTTGTAGTGGGAAGAGTATTAATCCCAGTTTACACACTGTAATGAAGGCAAGGCTACGTAGATTTTTTATCTCAGCATCATAAACCAAACAATTTTGCTCTGAGTTAAATGAGAAATACACTCTTATTTTTCTTCTTATTAACCTTCAACATTTCATCAGAGACAGATGAATTTTTCAGATTGTTTTTACCATGGGAAATACAGTATTCACCTCTCCAAATACACTTTGATAAATATTACCCTGCTTTCATGTACTTGTAAGTGCTGGTTAATTTGACATATCATCACCTGCTACCAGGTTTGAGCATGACCCTTTATGATTTCCTGTGACAGAAAACTTTGTGAAAGGGTGAGCATTCACAAAACTTGAAAAGATGGCAACTGTCCTCCAAGCAGTTTGTAGACATATGAACTCAAGAGACTAAATTATAATGTCCCTATTCTACAAGTTTCAATCAGGTTTTGCTGGATAAACTTTGTTTCAAGTATCTCTGGAGTAAAGAATGGATTAACCAGGTGTAGAAATAATTTCTTCTAAAAGGAAGGGAAGACAAATAATTTAAGCATTAACCCTGGACTGCAGATGTAGGTTCAGTTTCTTCTTTTATATGCGGACTTATTTGGGATCCTTGACAAGTTTTTTTATTCTCCTTAGCTACGTCAGTACTGTGTTTCCAACAGTGCATCCCACTGCCCACATCCTTTGTGTCCCCCAGAAACATTCTAACCCTGGTACTACCCCTATTTCCGTATCTCCTGATCCTCACAGTGCAGCGGTTTAGGCACTCAGAGGAGCTGTGGTGCACTGCAGGCAAGTGTCAGTCAGGCTGCCCGACTGACCAGCAGGCAGGCACCGTGAAGCACAGTGAGGGTAAAGTGCAGAAGCTGTATCTATTCCTCAGCCTCACATTGTTGCTCCACAGGGCTGTGATTGTGAACTACTCTGGGGCTATTAAGCTACCCTGGCTTAATGTATGTTGTTACTGTGTTGCTCATCAAATCACAGTTTTGATGGTTTCACACCACCACAAAATGACTGAGGTTGGATGGGACATCTGGGAGCTCTCTTGTACACATAGAGCCAGAACCATATCCAGGCACCTTTTGTGTACCTCCAAGGAGACAGATTCCACACCCTCTCCAGGCAGCCTGTGCCAGTGCTCACACACACAAAAAAAAGCCTTTCCTGATGCTCAGAGGTAGCCCTCTGTGTTTCACCTTGTGCCTGTTGCCTCTGTCTCGAGCTGTCACCTTAGTAACGCTGTGGAAGACTATTAGTTGTCTTGCTAGCATCATGTTTTACATCTTAAAGGGAAAGAGAATTAAAAGAATACAGTTCCAGATTTATTTTTGTCAGGTCTCAAGTAATTTTCTTAGAATAAGGACAGTAAAGAGAGATCATGATTTACTATCCTAACACCATGCTGACAAAATATCCTAAACATACCAATTATTTTTCTAATTAAGTCGGATCATGTTTATGTTCCCGTTCAAATATATATTCTTCTGTCATTAAAAGCTAAGTGTTCCATTTTTAATACTATCACCTATTTGTCAAGACTCTAGGAGTAAGAATGTGTGAATGTGCTCTGCTTCCTACACTGCAGTTTCAATATTTATTCTGAAATATTAGTTATTCTAAACATAATACCCTGAGCTATTTTTCTGGTATTCTGTGGACAATCTTTCAACCTTGGTCTTAGAAATAAGGAGATGGTTGTCATTTCAAGGTGATGAATTGATTTCTGCTGAAGGTAATTTCTTCAGCTCCTCAAGTTTTTATTTGGGGGAGAAACAAACAATCTGTCTTCTGATATTTATAATGGATTTAAAACACATTTGAATTTTTTTTATGTTTTTCTTCTCTCTAGAAAATACGAAGGATATCCTCGTGATATATGAACAAGAAGCAAAAGAGTGGGCTCTGTATTTAAAATCTCTTTTTGGACTCATAGTGAACAAAGAAGGAATCTTACTCTACAATCTAGAGAATTCATCTTTCAAGCACCGGGAGCTACTCTGTTTACAGTCTTATAAATGTAAACTCCTGATACTCTCATTTGGACTTCTTAACTGCCTGAATCAAAAGAGAAGTTATTTTCTGGAACAAGTTCTAAAACCTCCAGATAACGTGGTAATTCTTCTTTGTGGAGTGGAGAATTCAGAGTTTCTTTATGAGATACTGACCTTAGCTGGATGCAGCAAAGAGATTTCTACTGATCAGAAACCTGAGGAATATATTTCTGTTGTTAAAGGAATTATTCGACCAGGTAATATACTGCTGCTTGTTTGCAATCCTTAGGTCTCTTATCTCCTCTCAGCTCTTGCTATGTAGCCAAGATTTTGTCTACCAAGAATATTGTGCTTCTCTCTTTGTTACATGCAAGGTGCCTTTTTATTGGAATGGGAGATTGTGCTTGAGAAAGACATCCTGCAGTTCAGGATTTTTACTCAGAGCTTAACCTAGTTTTGGATGCACATGAACAACCAAGAATATTTTTTCGAACACTGGGGTAGAGAGACTCCGTCTGAATGAGACACCTAGCTAGATGACCCTGCTGCCTTGTGCTTAAGCAGGTAAGCTTAAGTACACTATAGGGCTTTAAAACCTGCGCAGAATATATCTACACACAGTCTGCCTAGATGAGATCAGTGTTTTCAAAAGAACATTTTAGACTCCTCCTCCCCAACCATCTTCTCTTCTGTATTGATAACCTTTTCCTCAGTACATATATCAGATGTGACAATTTGGGCTCGTTACAGTTGCCTGTTTTGGTTTCAGAAGGTAATGTTTGCAATTTCTATCTGTGTCCAATATGTAGCTTCAGACAGAAGCTTCTTGGCAGTTTTTTAATAGGATGAAAACAGTAAGTCTATAGTCTGTGTGTGTATATACAGGAAGTAACTATGCTTAGCTACTATCAGTTGACACATGCACAGGAAATTGCAAATCTTTCTGCAACAATGAACAGTTTCCCTAGAAGGCACAGGGAAGTTCTTTGCTTAGGTCAATGCATTCACAAGAATACGTATTACCTGTGCCCTTGGGACTTATGTGTAATGCCAGATGTTTAGTAGGTGTTCCAATGATCTTTGTTTTGACAGTGACCAGTATCAGCAATTTCAGAGATTAGGAGAAAGCTGAATTAATCAATAGTTGTTGAAGGCCTCAGTCTCAGTGTGTACATCTTTACTGGGGATCCATAGACTGTGGCTGGGATCAGATGAGTTCAGTGGGCTGAGATAGATCCAGCACTGTAAGCGGTGATGATGCCTGGTGCTTCAGGGCTAAACCCTCCTCCACACTCATAGCTTAGAATTGCTCTGGCCCTGTTTTTTGTATACTGGTGTGCCCTGGCCACCAGACAGGCCAGCTTAGATCAGTGCTTGATAGGAGACCTCTGCTCTGCTCTCTGTTGCACAGTGAAAGTGCTCCAACTATGAGATTTGCTTTCATCTGAGTGCTGATTTAAGCTCTGAGGAATGAAGAGGTGCGTGGTTTGTCAGTATTTACCTTCACTTAAAGGTAATGGTGTCTGTATATTTGATACTCTTTTGTAGAATCCTGTTAAGCTCTTAGCCTTTGTGATACGTGTGACAGGGATTTTGACAGATTGCACATCTGGGAAAGAAGATTTTTCACTTGTACTTAAAATTATTCGCCAAGAGGTTGTTGAGTGTATACAAGGATTATTTTTCCCTTGTAGAGTATTTTTTTGCCTTTTGTCAGTACCAGACACACAAGATATCCCATTTCTCTTCATATGGATCATTGTCTTCAACCCCTATTGTTTTCAGTCCTCACCCCTAGACCCTTATGTTCTGGACCCTTTTAGAGACAGTGATGGAAACACTTTTGTGTATATTCTTTGTGCTTTTCAGTTCCTTTTTTTCCCCGCTAAACTGTTCATTACTCTTAACTTATTCTTCCAAGCATCTGGAGCTTCTTGTCCCCTCCGTATTGACAAGAGCTGTTGCTCTACCAGTCTAAAAACTTAATAATGTACATTAATTATAATGGTCCCACCACATGCTTCCTGCTGCAACTAAATTCTGTTAATCCCTTAGGACAGTGGGTCATCAACATCCTAGGACTAATGGATGCCAGGGCTCTAAGCTGTAGGCAGTTAGAACAGCTGAAAATGGATGCTAAATCAGGTTGCTATCTCGTAGTTTAACTTTCTTCTGGAGAACATTAACAATGGCATAGCAGAGGTGCTAGAAGTCACCACCCTTCCACTACAGACTTCCCCATACTCATGGAAGCTCATAGGCAAAGTAAGTTCTTAGTAGTCTCTTCTCTCCTAGGTGCTATTCTCTTTGCACTATCCCTACAACCTGTGATGGAAAAAGTGCAAAAGAAGTCTCATTTTATTTATGCCCCCATAATTATTTCACCTACCAGATGGTGCTGGTTTCATCTTCTTGGAGCAGAAAGGGCTTTATCTGTCAAAATTGCCTTCTGGCTCTAAAGTAGTATATATGCCAAACATTGTAGGCAAAAACCAAAACTAATTAAAATCTTGAGTAAAACTAAATAAAACAGAAGATGGAGGGTTTTTTTCACTCAGCAGAGAGCTTGTTTGTCTGCAATTTGATTCAAACACAAAATCTGAATGGTTTGTCATGCCTGTTTGAACATGTTTTTGGAGGAGTTAGGGGAGAACTATGACATGGAAGGTGGCCTTTCTCACATACATTTCCGGGATGCTGACAGACCTTACTATATTCATCTTCTGCATAAGGAGGAACACAAATATTTTTTATTCTCAAAAGGTTCCTTTTGCAGGATTTGTTCGTAAAATATTTCACTGTTTGAATATGCCACATTCAGGATCTAAGTTGGTTATGAATTTTGTGGACCCTGTGCCTATTGCCGTAGAAAAGATAACTTCCAGAGAAAGATGAGAACACTCAGAAGTTTTATTATTCTATGTTAACGTTTAGGATGGCCCAATGAGACTCTAGAATTCTGACTTTTCTTTATAACCTTGCCCAATATTCTTGAAAGTAGAATCAGGAGGTATATTTTGCTTGCATCTGTCTTTTCCTTCTTCTGTGTCTTTCTACTATTGTCCTTGGTCTGCTGAACTGTGTATCCCTTTTTTAGATTAAATTGACATATTTTCAATGTATTAATTCAGTATCCTGGAGGACTAAACATAGCTGAGGTTTTTCTGTTTAATCCTAAAAGGCTTCAAATTCAGGCAAGCATGTGTTTATGTAAAGGATTTGTAGATAGATATTTACATCTGTAGGTAGTTAACTTGGATCCTTAAATGTCCGCTATTTCTCCTGTAGTTTCCTCAGAATAAAGGGTGCAAAAAGAGAACAGGTCTTATCTAATACAAATAATTTTCTGTGACACTGTTTCTGAAGTGTGCTGACACTTTTATTAGACTTTTGGTGGGACTTCTTAGTATAGCTCAGGAGGCCTAAATATCCATTAGTCTGCTTGCAGTTTTATTAGATTTCATTTTTTAAAGCTCAACAAAAGCAACTCTTGTCACTTCCACTTCCAGCCTTTTCCCCAAGCAGTGATATCACTTTTTTTCTTTTAATGCTAAAATATGAAGAGAATTTACTCTACAAAATTTGGTAGTTGAGAATAGCTCAGCAAACCTACAAGTATCCATTCATTATCTTCTATTGTATTAAAAAGTGAGAGGTACATAAAGTAACACAACCCAACTAGAAAAAGGTACCCGAAGTCTTTGGCAGCCCAGGAAAGATTCTCAGAACAAATTTGTAACTTTTACCTGAGACAGCAATATGCCATTAATTTCTGATTGTTTACCTAAAAGGTATTCTATGTATCTGCATGTTGTGGTTTGAAAGCAAAACAAGTGAGAGGCTCCA